>JAFBJR010001719.1:0-13094 GCA_016785285.1 Brachirus orientalis
TGACCAAATATGGACTGACAAGACCGTTATTGTTCCAGTGATGATGAGTCCAAAGTGGATCCAAATCTGAACCCAACTAAGGAAAGATGGAGTATGAAGGAAGGAAGGAAGGAAGGAAGGAAGGAAGGAAGGAAGGAAGGAAGGAAGAGAGGGAGGAATGATAGACAGAGGAACATAATAGGGAGGAAGAAAATAAAGAAAAAATTAAGGAAGCAAGGAGAGATGGGAAAGGTAGGATGGAATCAAAAATAGGGTATGAAGGAAGGAAGGAAGGAAGGACGAATGGCAGAAGAAATGGGAGGAAGGAAAGAAAGAAATAATTGAAGAGAGGTGGATCAACTGAAGAAAGGATGTAGAAACAGAGTTAAAGGAGGAAGGACAGAAGGGCAGAAGGAGTGATGGTGAAGGAAAGAAAGAAAGAAGGAAAGAAAGAAGGAAAGAAAGAAGGAAAGAAAGAAAGAAAGAGTTCAGCTGCAGCACTTTTCCATCAGTGAAGAGAAAATATGTCATCACACATCTGTCACATTCATTCTTCCATCTGCCGCTCCCTTTCTCCATCTCTCCATCTGCCCCTCCTCCCCCTCCCTCGTCTCCCCCACCGCTGACAGAAATGGCAGGTTCCTGCTCAGACAGGATGGAGGTGGACTGAACCATTGTGTCTGTGGTGGGGGTGGGTGGTGGTTTGGCAGCAGGGAGGAGTGGTGCAGAGGGAGGGAGGAGCCTCCTCCTCCTCCTCCTCTTTCTCTCTTTGTGTGTGTGTGTGTGTGTTGATGATCCTCTCTCTCTCTCTCTCTCGCTCACAGTTCATCCTCTGAGGAGCAGGACAGAATCTGTGCTGAGTTCAGGGACATCGCTGATGGACGAAAACTTCACTTTCCCTGTGTTCTGGTAAGAAACAGTGATGATGATGATGAGGATGGTGAGGATGATGAAGGATGTGTGGGTCAAATGTGTGCAGTGATCTTGAGTGAGTGTGAGCAGCAGAATTTTATTTAAAGGTTCACTCGTAGTTTTTCTTCATTTCACCTCATTCATATGTAAATATCAGGTAAAACTCCAGTTTTCTGTCTTGTTTTTAAGCAGAGTAGAAGTTATTCATCACAACTTTCCATCAAACACACACACACGTGCACACACGTGCACACACACACACAGTGAGTTTAGAGAGTTTAACAAGGTGAAAAGTAAATGAGGACATTTCTATTAATAATAAGAAGGAAACATGAAGAGCTGCTGTTTAGCAGGGATGAACTACCGGCTGCATTATGTAATCAATGCACACACAAACACACACACACACACACACACGCACACACACGCACACACACACACACAAACACACACACACACACACACAAACACACACACACACACACACACACACACACACACTTCTCATGTTGCAAAGCTTTTTCTTTTTCAAAATGACAAAGAAAAAGGTGGTTTATGTTTCCTTCTATTTCTGTGGATAGAGTTTAAGTCTACAATATTTACAGAACATGTTCACGTCTTTATCTCACTGTCAGACAGACTTTTCCAACAGGAAAGTGAAGTTTGTAAACCACTCACTCTCCCACACCAAAGTCCATAGAGAAAACCAGTGATTTTAGCTCACAGGGACACAGGAGCTGCTGGTCTACTGCTGCCTCGTGTGGTCACTTTGTGTCACTGAGGTTAATATAAATGAAGGATTTTAAATGCCGAATTGACAAAATAAGACATTTGAACTTAGTGATGGAGGCAGCAGTGGATCAACAACATTTTGTCAAAGTGAGGACATTTTGTCAAAGTGAGGACATTTTGTCAAAGTGAGGACATTTTGTCAAAGTGAGGACATTTTGTCTGGTCCTCACTTCTTTAAAGGGCTTTTTCACCTAAGACCTGGTTTTAGGGTTAGAATTAGGTTTAGGTTAAGGTTAGGGTAAGGGGCTGGAGAATGTGTTATGTCTATGAGGGTCCTCACTATGATAGAAGCACAAACATGAGTGTGTGTGTGTGAGGTTTCTCCCTGTGGTGGAAAAGAACCCGCTGAATTATTTATTTCCCATCTAAATGAGTGGGTGGACGCTGGATGTTTCTCTTTCTCCTTTGTAGGTCGGCGCTCCTGTCTTCTGCTCACATGGTTCACTCCGTGTTTTTGGGCGGAGCCTAGTTTAATCCAGTGGTAATTTCCAGTTTACAAATTGGGAGTTTAAACTGTAGCGCCCCCTGCAGTTGTACTTCCAACGTGTTTCGGCTCCTAGCGGCCCGAGGTTGTGGTTCATGATGTCTTAGTGTGTTTTAGTCGTGGTACTGCCCCCTACTGGATTCTTCAGAGACGTCTCCTGCTCATGTTTGTGGACATGTTGTTATGCCAGTGAAAGACAATGTTATGTGTTGAAATTAATCAGATTAGCTTGCTAGCAAACCTAGCTGTAATGCTAACATTAAAAAAACAGGAAATGAGCAGAAGATCAAAGAGGAGAAAAACGTTGTTGGCTGCATTCCAAACATTTTCTTTTACATTCTGTCTGGAATCAGGCTGCACCGTGGGTTAGCGGTTAGCAACCGGCCGAGCAACGTGGACAGTGACGTGGACAGTGTGATGGACAGTGAGGTGGACAGTGGACGGTGAGGTGGACGGTGTGATGGACAGTGAGGTGGACGGTGTGATGGACAGCGTGATGGACAGTGTGATGGACAGTGTGATGGACAGTGAGGTGGACAGTGAGGTGGACAGTGAGGTGGACGGTGTGATGGACAGTGAGGTGGACAGTGAGGTGGACGGTGTGATGGACAGTGAGGTGGACGGTGTGATGGACAGTGTGATGGACAGTGTGATGGACAGTGAGGTGGACAGTGAGGTGGACGGTGTGATGGACAGTGTGATGGACAGTGTGATGGACAGTGTGATGGACGGTGAGGTGGACGGTGAGGTGGACAGTGTGATGGACAGTGTGATGGACAGTGTGGTGGACAGTGAGGTGGACAGTGAGGTGGACAGTGAGGTGGACGGTGTGATGGACAGTGTGATGGACAGTGTGATGGACAGTGTGGTGGACAGTGAGGTGGACAGTGAGGTGGACATTGATGTATACATGTTAATCAACTTAAAAACTGTTTGTTATTTATGTGGGTTACTATATTCTTATTTATTTGTGTTGTTTCATGTATTGTTAAGGTAAGGGGAGGCTGGTTCGTCCCCTTACTGTGTTGTGGGTCGAGGGTGTGGCCAATGGCAGGCTATATAAGACTGCCATTCTCAATCTAACAGGAAGACTGTCAGGACCCATGTGGTCCATGGGCTACTCTTTGTAATGTGTTCTGTGTGGGTGAAATAAACACCTTGGTTGGTCTGCACCTAACCTCTGCCTCAAGCCTCCTGTTTAAATCCAGCCGCTACACGGCCATCTTAACAGGTCAGGTTGGTCCATTGTGGCTCCGTCCGACCTCGTCAAAGATCCTTTTCTTTCCTGGATTAACTCACTAGTTAGCAAATTTATAATGTTAACATTAAGCGCAGAATAATCTGATTATTCGCCTTCTGTGGAAACACATTTAACTCAGGCAGTGACGTCGCTGTAGTTTCTTTGAGGTGGTTAATGTGGACTGTGGACAGTCAACGGTGGACAGTGGACAGTGGACTGTGGACTGTGGACAGTGGACTGTCAACTGTGGACGGTGGACTGTCAACTGTGGACTGTGGACAGTCAACGGTGGACAGTGGACAGTGGACTGTGGACTGTGGACTGTGGACAGTGGACTGTGGACTGTGGACAGTGGACAGTGGACTGTCAACTGTGGACGGTGGACTGTCAACTGTGGACTGTGGACAGTCAACGGTGGACAGTGGACAGTGGACTGTGGACAGTGGACAGTGGACTGTGGACTGTGGACTGTGGACAGTGGACTGTGGACTGTCAACTGTGGACTGTGGACAGTCAACTGTGAATTGTGGACAGTGGACTGTCAACTGTGGACGGTGGACAGTCAACTGTGGACTGTGGACAGTGGACAGTGGACAGTCAACTGTGGACTGTGGACAGTGGACAGTCAGCTGTGGACTGTCAACTGTGGACAGTCAACTGTGGACAGTGGACAGTGGACTGTGGACAGTCAACGGTGGACAGTGGACAGTGGACAGTGGACAGTGGACAGTCAACTGTGGACTGTGGACAGTCAACTGTGGACAGTGGACTGTGGACAGTGGACAGTGGACAGTCAACTGTGGACTGTGGACAGTGGACAGTGGACTGTCAACTGTGGACTGTGGACAGTCAACGGTGGACAGTGGACTGTGGACTGTGGACAGTGGACTGTGGACTGTCAACTGTGGACGGTGGACAGTCAACTGTGGACTGTGGACTGTGGACAGTGGACAGTCAACTGTGGACTGTGGACAGTGGACAGTCAACTGTGGACTGTGGACAGTGGACAGTCAACTGTGGACGGTGGACAGTCAACTGTGGACTGTGGACAGTGGACAGTGGACAGTCAACTGTGGACTGTGGACAGTGGACAGTCAACTGTGGACAGTGGACAATGGACAGTCAACTGTGGACTGTGGACAGTGGACAGTGGACAGTCAACTGTGGACTGTGGACTGTCAACTGTGGACGGTGGACAGTCAACTGTGGACTGTGGACAGTGGACAGAAGATGAATGAGGAGATGTGTAGATGATGATCCCACGTCCCTTCTGCTGGTGACTTTGTCTAATCCAGATGAAATGCTCTGTAGCTCAGATTATATAATCCCTGCTGCTGCTGCTGCAAAACAACATATAACCTAGATTCTGGTTTTGCCCATGAGGCTGTGTGTGAAACCAGTCAACTGTCCAAACTTAATCTGACCCAACATCTGTCTCACACTCATGTTGTTCTGCTATACTTGTGAGGACACTCACTGACATACACGTGGCCTTAACATCACAAACACCAACCACTTCAATTCTTCTGTATTTGTACATTATTTGTGTTGTCAAATATTTTCATTATATTTTCAAAATAAATATTCTCGATGTATATGTTAAAACACATGATACACTATTTAATTTTTACCGATTGGAAACAGCTTTTGGTATTTTGTTGTTGACAGTTTTAAAAGTAACTTTGGCTTAATTTTGTTTTGTAACATATGGAATTTCTCTTGAAGGTCGATGTGGACATCTTTACTCCAGACATTGTTCCTCTTTATTTAAGCATTTGAAAAACAATATTTCCAAGCACAACTAGCAGACGAGCATGATGGGAAAATTAGCGAGGGACGGGGGAAACAATTGAAATATGTAAAATAACTCATGCAGTCACCTAATGATTTCCCTGACAATATATTTGTTTAACTCTCCGCTGCCCCCTCTAGGTTCAAGCAAGAATGGTTTTCATTTGTTCTGTTCTATGCAGATGATACTCTCTCCCTCTGCAGAAAATTGCTGTAAAATCCCGACATTTATTTTTAAATATTGCTTATTGTATTGTTATATTGTTAAATATTTCCTCACCAGCAGATTGAAACACAAATGTCTTTGGACATATGTGGACATATGTGGACGTACGTGGACGTATGTGGACATATGTGGACGTATGTGGACGTACGCGGACGTATGTGGACATATGTGGACATATGTGGACGTACGTGGACGTACGTGGACATATGTGGACGTACGTGGACGTACGTGGACATATGTGGACGTACGTGGACGTACGTGGATGTACACGGACGTACACGGACGTACACGGACGTATGTGGACGTACGTGGACGTATGTGGACGTACGTGGACGTATGTGGACTTACGTGGACATATGTGGACATATGTGGACGTACGTGGACGTACGTGGACATATGTCCACGTACGTCCACGTACGTGGACATATGTGGACGTACGTGGACGTATGTCGTACGTGGATGTATGTGGACGTATGTGGACGTACACGAACGTACGCAGACGTATGTGGACGTACGCAGACGTATGTGGACGTACGCAGACGTATGTGGACGTATGTGGACGTACGTGGACGTACGTGGACATATGTGGACGTACGTGGACGTACGTGGACATATGTGGACGTACGTGGACATATGTCGTACGTGGATGTATGTGGACGTATGTGGACGTACACGGACGTATGTGGACGTATGTGGACGTACGTGGTTGTACACGGACGTATGTGGACGTACGCAGACGTATGTGGACGTACGTGGACGTACGTGGACATATGTGGACGTACGTGGACGTACGTGGACGTATGTCGTACGTGGATGTCGTACGCGGACGTATGTGGACGTACGTGGCGTATGTGGACGTACGTGGACGTAGGTGGACGTATGTGGACGTACGCGGACGTATGTTCATGTGTCCTTTGTGTCTTTTATGTTTTCAGGAACAGGAAGTGCTGCTGAAATCAGACGCGACTCTGGCGTCGCTACAGCACGAGCCCGACAAACTAAAGCCACGAACCCCTTAAGACACTCAGAGCTCAGAAGTTCTGCTCTTACTCAGCATATTTGGACGATTGTGGCGAGTCATGATTAGTTCCCTCGACTGAAAGAGAGAGAAAGTTTGTGACATTAGTGTAATTAGCATTTTTGTCTCATGAACTCGTCATGCTAACCTAACTTAACGCTCACCAGACCAGACACAAACACAACGACGACAACAACAAACTTTAAACAGAAACCAAACAGTCAGAGTCAGTCAAAATGGCCGACCCCTACCAAAACAACCTGTACCAACAACAAGGAGGGGACAGCTACGGGACGTACGGAGAAGGAGGAGGACAAGACGGGTACGGTTACCATGGAGACTACCCGCCACAGGAAGAGGACGCGGCGAGCGATGTGACCGAAGGACACGATGAAGACGATCAAATGTACGAAGGCGAATATCAAGGGATTCCACATCCAGACGAGGTGAAGGCTGCACAGAGAGCCGCGCGGTGAGGAACCATCTGATTTCACTGATCCAAAACAGGTGGATCAGGCGTTTGACTTTATGTGCAGACTGTACGTAAAAACAGACGTAGGGACAAAAAGCTGTATTCTTGTCAATGTCCAGCAGGGGGAGACCTGAAAAAAGAAACAGTTAAATGTTAACAGACAATTAAACGGATTAAAATCCTGCAGCAGTTTTTCTCTTAAATCACATGTAAAAATGGACAGAAGCGTTTCTTACCGTGTTTTCTAACTTTTCGTGTCCCAGCGCCAAAGCTCGAGCCGGCGGAGACGCAGTCTCCGAACTTGAGGAGTTGTCGGAGCAGTACGAGGACATCATGGAGGACTGCGGCCACGGGCGGTTCCAGTGGACGCTGTTCGCGGTGCTGGGCCTGGCCTTGATGGCGGACGGCGTGGAATGTTTTGTGGTTGCGTTTGCTCTTCCGTCTGCAGAGAAGGATCTGTGTCTGTCCAACGCGGAGAAAGGAATGCTGGGTAAGAGCTGCCATGTTTGTTCGCGGGTGTCGTGGTGACGACGCAGTGGTTTGTTTTTGTCAAAAGTGTGGAGCGATGCAGAATAAATCAGACTGTAACGTCAGTGGTTTGGTTTCCATCTGCAGTCTAATCAGCTAATGGTCAGGATGAAGAGTGTGTTGGGTTTAAATGTCAGTGTTTGTATTCATGACTCCACAGTCTTTATCGTCAGACTCATGACTCAGCATTAACACAGGAACAAAGGAATAGTTTGTGTTTTTCAGGTGAGGCTGAAACAAAGACGTTTGCTGTGAAGTGAAACTGATTTTAGCCTTTAAAAGGTCCAGTTATGTAACATTTTGGTGAAATTTCTGTTTCATTTTGCAGAAATTAAATATAAAATAACTATACATTTTTATATATAAGTGTACAATCACCTGATTGTATGACTTTTTCCATTACTAAAGAGCCTTTTATATTTATTTTAGGAGCCAGTCCATCTTGGACCACCATGTTTTTACAGGAGCCCACAATGGACAAACTAGACTTGTTTTGAGTTTTAATGCTAACTGAAGGCTACATAGGTTCACAAACCAGCAGAAGAATATTGCAGAGGATTTTGGCAGATACCCACATTTATCTGTGTAATTTAGTTATACCTCCATGTAAAGGTGACTCATAATACAACACCACTTGACACCATTAAAGGGGAGACCCATTTGACTGAAATAATGTTTTTTGAGGAGTTAACCGTACGTCAAACTAAGGACTCAGTTAATAAGATTGATGTCACTTTAAGTCTATGACATCTTCAGAAAATGTTCACGTCTTCATCTCACTGTTAGACAGACTTTTCCAACAGGAAAGTGAAGTTTGTAAACCACTCACTCTCCCACACCAAAGTCCATAGAGAAAATCAGTGATTTTAGCTCACAGGGACACAGGAGCTGCTGGTCTACTGCTGCCTCGTGTGGTCACTTTGTGTCACTAAAATAAATCTAAATAAATGAATTTGAATGCCAAATTAACAAAATAAGACATTAGAACTTAGTGATGGAGGCAGCAGTGGATCAACAACTCCTGTGTCCCTGTGAGCTAAAATCACTGATTTTCTCTATGGACTTTGGTGTGGGAGAGTGAGTGGTTTACAAACTTCACTTTCCTGTTGGAAAGGTTTGACATAGCTTTTATGAGCTGTCCCTTTCAGCTGCCATGTTTGGACTGAGAGTGATCCTCGGTGCAGTTAACTGTGTGAAAAACAGAACTATAGCTTCAGTCGATTTACATCAACATTTTGTAAATACTGAGGAGAAAGAATAGATGTGTGTGAGCATGGAGCTTGCTTTGCTTTGTCTTCAGGCGTTATCTTGGTCCTCTGACAGGACAGTTCATCTGCCTCTGTTGTGAGTCAGCAGAGCCTCGGTCACAGCAGATACTGTATCGATGCTCTGTCCTGACCTTGATGCTGCAGCAGCACATCACAGCTTCACAAGTCACACTTTCTTCAGTGTCACTGCTAAACTTCTCACTCACTCTCATAAAACATGGTGTGAATGTGAGGATGGTGTTTTCATAGTTGAAGCCTGGGTGTGATTAGTCACACACTCAGCTCTTCTTCCTCCTGTGGCTCCACCATCTGTTTTCTGCCGCGTCATGTTCCCAGTCTCTGGCACCAGTGGAGCTTTTCCTGCTGCTGCTGCTGCTGCTGCTGCTGCTGCTGCTGCTGCTGCTGAGTCAGCACAAAAGATTTATTTATTTATTGTTTTTTGCTGTGTGGTTGTATGTGGTACTGACACGTGAGCATCTTTTACACTAAAATTAGAAGTTTAACAGCCAGAAGTTTATATTCATACTATATTTTTGCACAGGAAGTGACATTGAAATATTCATCACTTCCAAACATTAAGGTGAAGAGAAATTAATGTGTTCACCGGGGTCTTAGAGCCAAGACCCAGAAATGTTCAGGGATGAACATTAAGAACATGTTCACATCTTCATCTCACTGTTACACAGACTTTTTAACAGGAAAGTGAAGTTTGTAAACCACTCACTCTCCCACACCAAAGTCCACAGAGAAAATCAGTGATTTTAGCTCACAGGGACACAGGAGCTGCTGGTCTACTGCTGCCTCGTGTGGTCACTTTGTGTCACTGAGGTCAATCTGAACAAAGGGTTTTATATGCCGAATACACAAAATAAGACATTTGAACTTAGTGATGGAGGCAGCAGTGGATCAACAACTCCTGTGTCCCTGTGAGCTAAAATCACTGATTTTCTCTATGGACTTTGGTGTAGAATTCAGAAGTGTGAAAATCCTAATTAATTCTCTGTTGTTACCTTCAGGAGGGGTGACAGAAAACTGCTAAATAACATTTTCAAAGCAAAGATGGTTCATCAAAACAGACGGGGACTCTGAGGCCTGAAACTGAAGCCAATGTGGAAGTGTCTGAAGCCTGTTTTCTCTTTAATGTCCATCAGGAGGCGCTCCATTCTTTGGCACCCTTCCCCTGAGGTGCCAGAGTAAAATGGTATGGTACTGTCAGGGCGAGCTAGACTGGCTCCACCCACGACAGTCAGCTGACTGGGCAACAGAAATATGATGGGTGTAAAAAAAAAGACTGCTGGACATCCTCCATTGTTGTCTGTTGCTTGTCCTCGTTGCTTGTCCTCGTTCTATGTCCACACCCGTCTACCAAGTGAAGGCACTGTCTTCAGTCGAAACACAGACCTGACCCAGGACTTTACCATTCCAAACTGTACTGTACTGAAACAAACTGAACCGTACCATGGTGAAAACAGAACAGCGGATAATTCAGGGTGGGGTTGTGGTGTGACTGACAGCTCGTACTGTCCAATGGGAGCACAGTTGCAGAACCTGTTTTAAAAGCTTCAATGACGTCTGGCGTTTGTCTTGGTCTGCAGGTCTGATCGTCTTCCTCGGCATGATGGTGGGAGCCTTCCTGTGGGGCGGACTGGCCGACAAAGTTGGCCGCCGGCGCTGTCTGATGGTGGCGTTGGCCATAAACTGCGTCTTTTCCTTCCTGTCTTCATTCGCCCAGGGCTACGGCTTCTTCCTCTTCTTCAGGCTGCTGTCTGGTGTCGGGTAAAAAGCACTGCTCTGCTGTTTCCACTGGAGCAGCTCTTGATTTCAGGACCTTTCAACCACATTTACTGTTTTCATTGGCATCCATGTGACGGCAGATTCACATGTACATAAGGGAAATGCTTACCGTTCATTTTGAATGGAGAGGAGTGAAGCGTTGTTGAATGGCAGTTGGTTTGTCTTTGAGAAATGTTGATCTTTGCAGGCGCCAATGTGAACCAATCAACAATCAACTCACGTTTATATGTTTGGCTCAAACACCACAGGGCTTAAACTGAGCTCACCGTCACGATAGCAACATTAAGCCCCGCCCCACATTTTCAAATCTGACTTGACTTTAAAACACAAACTGATTTTCAGTGTTTTAATCCTGGGAAAGCACAGATTAGACAATCCAGTCCAATCCAGTCCAGCCGTCGGTATCGTCAAGTCCACAGACAAAACTCAGTCTTAAATATCAAACATTTTAATACGTACGATTAGAAATCAGGAAAACTCTTATGTGTCTGATGACGTTAAACTCGTGTCTGTTAATCCCTCAGATTACACAATCATTTGGCCAGATAATCTTTTCAAACCAGGAGCCCACGATTGTCGAAAGATCGAGACCACAATCTGTCCAGTTATCCTGTAGTGTGGGCGGGGCTAACCTCCAGTAGCCACAGAGCGTCAGACCCGCCCACTGCTGAGCCTTAAAGCAACACACACACACACACACGCGTGTGAGTGAGTGTGCCATAAAGCGTGTGTTAGTGTTGAGACTTCTGTCCGCGCTCACAGGATCGGCGGCTCGGTGCCCATCGTGTACTCGTACTTCTCCGAGTTTCTGCAGATGGACAAGAGAGGAGAACATCTGTCCTGGTTGTGTATGTTCTGGATGATTGGAGGCATCTACGCTTCGTTCACGGCCTGGGGCATCATACCCCGCTACGGTAAGACGCTTCGACCCCGCCTTTGTTCTACAGTACAGAGAACAAATGGACCCAAACAATTCTGTCATCTGTTCTAAAGTAAAAAATACAAATTATTGACATGAAAACACTGTGAACCAGTCAGTGTTCTGGTCTCTTCTGGAAGGTGGTTCTGAAATGTGAAGGTAAGAAGTGACAGTTTTTTCTTTTTACGTAAAACTCTGGTAGTTGACGTAGCTCAACCAAAGCAACACCATTTTGGCAGTAGGTGGCGCTGTTCACATCCATATAACCGGCCACATATAAACCAGACAGTATGTCTGACAACTGGTGTGAAGATGGTGGGTAGATGTGGAGATCCGGTTAGACCCGATCTCCAAAGATCCTGAGGATGTTGCTTTTGTTGTGATGAGGAAGTGTTTTCTGGAGTTGAACCACGAAGAGTCAGTCACAGAGTTGAAGACGTCGTAATGCTGACATCGCTAAGCAACGCTGTTTCCAGACAAAACACCAGGGGGCAGTATAAGGATTTCCAGACTTCAGGTTCTGTGATATCCATGTGGATTTAAAGTGACAGTAAACTCTTACAGTTTGAAACCAGCACGGCTTCCGTTTGTCACGTGACATTTGTCACATGACATTTGTCACATGACATGTGACATGTCATGTGATACTTTTTCACTTCATGTGACATTTGTCACATGAAGTGAAAAAGTATCTTCTCTGAATTGGTTGGTTTAAAGTTTGTGAATTACAAAATGCATAAATACATCAAAAGAGAAAAGATGCTTTGTGCTAGATTTAGCAACAGCTAATTTCATTTGTAGTCCACCAATCACGTGACACCACATAATAAAATTCTCCTCTAAAGGTGGTACTTTTACATTTGCACTGTTGTCGTTGCTGTGTTGTAACTTTGCTGCCCTCTAGTGTCTACGCAGTGTGAGATTAAGAGAGGCTTTGCGAAACCTTGAATCTATATCTTGGCTAATCTTGAAAAGACCTAAATTGTGGTGCGTCTGTCACCACAAGGGGGCAGCAACCATTTTGTCATTGGAATCCATTTGTTTTTGCCAGAGAATCAAAATTTCCGAGGTTTCTTGAATGCATCTCATTTGCTGCGTCTCGTAGCTCAGCATGTTCTGTGAACCGCGTGCTATTTTCATTAGCTCGGATGCACTGGACTTTAGAATATAAACACAGTATTCAATGAGTAATCCGGGTGAATATTCTTCTTCTTCTGGAGTTCAGGTGTGGGATTACTGATTATAATCTGTTGAAGGTGTTTCTGTTCAGACGAGCTCGCTGTGATTCCTTCTCTTCATTTGTTCTGTATGTTTGTGTTCTCACAAAGGTGCAGCATGAATCAAGCTCAGTATTGTGCTGCGTTTCTTTATGTTGCTGCTGAAGAAACTGGGTCACATGATGACGAGCTCTGATGAATGCGTCGCACCAGTTTACTGAACTTTATAAAGATGTCCAACCCTTGTGGTTCTGACCCAGAATCACTGCGTTAGATCATTGGTTCTGTACAGTAGCCTATAAGCACCGAGTGATTCACTGTCATTTGTGTGTGTGTGCGTGTGCATGTGTGTGTGCGTGCGTGTGCATGTGTGTGTGTGTGTGCGTGTGTGTGTGCGTGTGTGTGTGCATGTGTGTGTGTGCATGTGTGTGTGTGTGCGTGTGTGTGTGTGTGC
>JAFBJR010001728.1:0-14476 GCA_016785285.1 Brachirus orientalis
GAGGAGGCTGTGTGGAGGAAAATCAATATCTGTTACACTGATCTATAATGATTAAGGTAAAGAGATAGTCTGAACAAGTAAGAAGTAACCTGTTTGGATTGAAAGTTCCAGAAGATTTTGTCTTCATCCAGTGTGAGTTCTTCACCTTTGAAGGCTGACCTCTTAACCTCACCCACTCTCTGAACTTTAGTTCTTCCATCAGGGAGCCACACCCAGTTCATGATGTCATATATTGGTAAGGCATCACCATTTTCATCAAATGACACTTGATCTCCAAATGTTGTGCTGAAGTTGACTTTTTCCAAGTAATGCATAATCTATGAATATTAGAATTATCAGAATTAAAAGAAAAGACAAATTATAAATAGAAGATAAACCATTAAAATATATTTAAAATTAAAATATACAAGAAAGTATATCCTGTTGGATGTGATATAATGTAAGTATTGCTCTCAAAAGCCCTTCCCCTATGGGTTGGAGGTTTCAGTCAACTCTATCAGTGTGGCTAACAAAATTAACTTTAGGAGTCTCCCCATTAACAGCAGTAAACATGCAGAAGTAACATCTGAACATCCAACTATGTGAATGGAAAAATATATCACTGCATTGTTAATTGTTTCAACAAAAAAAGAACATTTTAATTTCTGGAATATTTTTTATACAACACTTACATTTGATAATGGTAAGTGTTAATATATTATTAACACACACACACACACACACACACACACACACACAGGTATGTATATATATATATATATATTTTATTTCTCTTATAATATAAGAGAAAGATTCCCTCTTTCTACTTTAGTTTTATCTTAGTAATGGCTTTGGCAATATATGGATTTATTCTCTTTATAACTGATGTATGTATAGCTGGAGGTAATTATTGAAGAAGTTAATCACAGTCCAGTTTCTGATTGTAAAATAACTTAAAGATTGTAGATATAGCCAATTGCACTTTCTTTGGTTCCCTATATATACACATATTTATATATATATATTTTTTTATTGGCGAGTTCTCATAATGACTGGAAATTTAGCTGCATATAAAAAAACACATCCATCCATCTTCTGCCGCTTCTCCGAGGTCAGTCGCGGGGGCAGTAGCTTGAGCAGAGAGACCCAGACTTCCTTTTCTTTATTATTATTTTTTAAACTAACTGGCTATTGTTCTACTTGTTGATTTGTATGTGTTGGGCTATGGCTATTACAGTTTTTTTGTTTCCCCCCCACTGCACAAATAGGTTTTAACATTCATACTTCTGTGATGTTAAATGGCATGTAATTAATAGAAGCTGCACTTGTGTCACTAATGCACTGTTGCTTGGTCACCATTTGTTTTCTCAGACAGGTACAGAATAAACACCCAATAATATGCTCAAAAATAAACATGACCTTATTAAAAACATCATCATTTCAAACTTTTCCTTTTGGTATCAACTGTTCTGGTTGTGCATGATAAACTGTATCTGAGGTGCAGGGAAAAAGTAATAGTCACAGGATGTAACATGTTCCTTAAGACTCATGCTCTTAAAATGAGAAAACATGCAAGAGGACAGGAAACAGGCTCCCAAGCCTGTCAGGGGCAAAAACTCCAAAATGCCAGGTGGGATGTAGAGGCCGCTTGGCAGAAGCCCCAGCCTCTAACCCCTCACCAGTCCAACCACACCTCTCTGACGTTGACACTTATCTTGGGTGTCAGCTTCCTGATTGGCAGTGCCACATACTCCTATCATGCTCTGACCAAGACACCTACTTAAAACAGCAGAGCGACAGGATTGGCCCTACCCCCTCAATGGAGGAGAGGACCCCTTGGGAGAAAGGCCTCCCAGATGCTAGTAGAAACTATGCCCAGTTCAGCATGACACCAAACCCTGATCCCAACCATACCCTAGAGCCAGCACAGACCAGTCCTGTGGTCCAACCCCAAAATCACCAACCCCCCTAAGAACACCTGTCACGGGCGAAACTAGGCTGGAACCGGAAGCGGGCGAAGGGGAGACAATAAACGTTTCAGTGATTTATTTACAATATTTATAGTGAAGCTTTGAAAGATTGAGCAGGTGTACGGAAGGGAAACAGGATAGCGGGGGCACTCACAGTCGGAAGAAGGAGGGGCGAGTGTGCCGAAGCACAGCTGAGTCAGTGGTGACTGTGAGGAAGTGGGAGTGTGGTGGATGTTACCAGTCTGTAGGAGGGGATGATGGTGTGTGAGTCCGGAGGTATGGAGGGCTGCAGCACAATGTCCACTGGTGATGGTGAGTGAGCCCGGAAAAGGTGGAGGGCTGCCGGGCGAGGCGCGGCAATGACAGCAGGCGAGGCCGGAGACGGAGGAGAGATCCAGGCGGACCAGATGAGGACCAGGCGAGGAACACGCTGCCGGAGTGATTCCAGGAATTTGCCGGCAGCAAACACGTGGAGCGAGGAAGGCGTGGAAGCAGCCAAACCAGGATTGCAGCCAGAAGACTCAGAGTAGGAAACATCAAACGCGGGAACGAGGCGGTCAGGTAAGTCTCTGTAGAGAGGACAATCTGACACTGAGGAAGCTGTGGAGCTGTCTTTTAAACTGCCGTCCTAATCAGCCGCAGCTGTGCTCAGTACCAGGTGCAGCTGGTTGGGCAATCAGAGGCAGGGGCGGAGCAGAGTGCAGGTATGACAGTACCAATCCAATTGAGGGCACATTCTAACTTTGAGTCAAAAGAGACCATGTAGAAAATAGAAACCATGGAAACCTCAGGTAATATGAGAAAATCTGCCAGAACAAACAAGTCTACTGTCAAAGAACACTAGGTTGAACACATACCCTCGTGAGAAACTGGAATGGAATATGAGATTGAGTAGGCATGTATGAAAAAACATGTTGCTACAGACAGCTATGCTGGAAGAGTTTGAATATGTACGTAGGATCTGTGACAGAAAGAACCCTGTATGAATGTGTGAGTGAATGAGCTTTGAGTGGTGCAATATTATCACATACCATTTACCATGCATTGAGCTCTAAAAGTATGCACAGGATTAAGTGAAATGAAGAGATTGAGTGTAAACTGCTATCTCACCTGCCATGGCTCCAGTCTTTGTAAATGAGCACAGGTGTTGTTGCTGAAAGGTCCTCTCCCTGGCTCACACTGCAGCATGTCATCAAGAGCATATGCCAGAGCGTACACAGCCTTATACACATTATACTCTGGCCTGAGGTCTGAAACATCCAAGAACTCAGTCTCCACATTCTCTAGAACTTCCTGTCCAGTGCATAATTCTCCTCCAGCTTCCACCCAACCTGCTGGAGGTGGTGCAAATCTACACTGAAATGTGTGTTCCCAAAACTGATTCACCTGAAAAAAAAGCATTTTCTTGAAATAATGACACTATTTCATTTTATTAGTTTCATGTCAGATTGGAATATTTAATACTGACCATGCTGTTTCCATCAGTGTTGTTGTGATGTAGGTCAGGACGTATTTGTAACAGGAAGTCCCTGAGCCCTGGTATTTCTCCTCGACGGATGGTGATGCCCAGTGTTCCACCCAGGTACGGCATGAGGTCAGGAGTCTGGAGCACAGCAATTGCTGACCAGGCTTCACTGGCCATCCACTGTAGGCCTGTTACATTCTGTCTCACTACCTGTACATTCCATAATTACAAGTATATAGATACAATTTTTTACTCAATAAAGTATAATCTAGTTTCCACAGGTGATGTCATACACAAGCATGCACCATAATAAAAGAGAAGGACCTGACTGCAGACAAAATGGCTGACCTCTGCAGCAGATGTTGGTCTGTGTGAAAAGACATCAAACTGTGACTCTACTCTAAATGCACAGAAGTGGTGAATGACTATTGTTTAATCCAGTTTGAGTCATGAGGACTGACTTATGCTATGGAGGTGCAGGTGTCCATCAGAAGAGGAGTTTAGTTACCATTTAAACACTGATATTTAACCAGGTAAAATATGGTAAATACTTTTTAAATGTTGGTTCCTGAAGTGATGCTTCATTTTACACACTCATTTTGTTTTGTGGGAGTAAAATCTGAATTATTTATTTCAATTAACTTTTAAACTGTGATGTTTTCCTAACGGGCATGTATGGACCCAAAAAGGAGCGGAAACAGGGCGTAAAAAGCAAGCAAGGATAATTTATTAACAAAAACTCAAACCAAAAATACTGAGCCAAAAGTAAAGCAACAAAGGGCGAGGAGACTGGCTGGCTGGCTGGGCGAGGGTCTCACGGAAAGAACTGGAAAGGGGAAAAAAATGAGCAGTTAAAAACCAGAGGAAAAAGCCCAGCTTAAGAAGACAGAGAGGTAATCATGGGAATGAGTGGCAGGTGCGAAGGAGAAGACTCCACCCAGCCAACCAGTCAAGTCACCTGGGATAAGAGAACACAGGACAGGTTGCACAGGAAAAAGACAATCATAGCAAAATAAAGGGCAGGAAGCCAGACCCTGACAGTACCC
Source organism: Brachirus orientalis (assembly GCA_016785285.1). NCBI lineage: Eukaryota > Metazoa > Chordata > Actinopteri > Pleuronectiformes > Soleidae > Brachirus > Brachirus orientalis. Next base: position 4,461 of record JAFBJR010001728.1, read on the forward strand.
CCCCTCTAAAGGGCAACTCCTGGGGCCCTACCTGGTTTATCCGGGTACCGTCGGTAGAAGTCTCTGAGGAGGGCCGGGTCCAGTATCTGGGCCTTGGAGACCCATGACCGCTCCTCAGGACCGTACCCCTCCCACTCAACCAGGTACTGATACCCTCTGCCTCGACGCCGCACGTCCAGGATCTCTTTAACGGTGTAGGGCTTCAGGAGGGAGACATGGAACATGGGATGTATGTTCAGAGACGGAGGGAGGCTGAGCCGCACGGCCACAGAGTTAATCACCCGGTCCACCTCGAAGGGTGCCAGCCTCCTAGAGTCGACCTGGAGAAGGAGGTCCCGGGTTGACAGCCACACCTTATCGCCCGGCTTGTATTCGGGGCATGGGTCCGGTGTCTGTCGGCCAGCCACTGGTTCCGCGCAGCAGATCTGGAGAGAGCGGCCTGAGCGGCCCTCCAAACGGAACGGCAGTGCTGCAGGTGGAACCGGACACAGAGGACGGCAACCTCCTCCTCCTGGGCAGGGAACAGAGGTGGCTGATAGCCATAGCACGCCATAAATGGGGACATACCAGTAGATGTATTGGTGAGAGTGTTTATGTGCATACTCGACCGAAGATAAGTGAGAGCTCCAGGAGGCGGGATGCTGCTCATCTGTGGATGGTTCCCAGAGGAGAGGCCAGGGGTGGAACCAGTGCCTTACAGAAGGCCTGCCAAACCTGGGACGAAAACTGGGGCCCCCAGTCCGAGACAATGTCCACAGGTATGCCGTGTAGGCGGAAGAGATGTTGAATCAGCAGGTCGGCTGTCTCCAGGGCCGATGGTAGCCAGGGGAAGGTAGTGGACACACTTGGAAAAACGATCCACGATGGTCAAAACCACTGTATGCCCATTGGACGGAGGACAGTGCAAACAGTGCAGGCAGCGATGAACTCCCGTATGTCCGCCGCCATCGATAGCCACCAGAACCTCTCCCGGAGGAAGTGTAGAGTGCGGTTCACCCCAGGGTTGGGGGGTCTGGACCCTGGATCCGGTTCGGCTTGCTGGGCCTCCAGGACCACCCTCTCGATATCCCAGGACGTGGTGCCGATTAGGCAGGAAGCAGGTAAGATAGGCCGGTCGTTGTCCTCCTGATAGACCAGGTCGTGCACTCTGGACAAGGCATCTGGTTTGGCATTCTTGGACCCAGGACGGTAAGACAGGGTGTTGAAGCCGGAGTCGGCCTCGGGCGTCCAGCAGAAGGGGCGTGAGACAGAGGTCAGCCTGGTGAGGGGAGAGGCCACCTTAGAGTAACCACAGATAAACTGGCGGTAAAAGTTGGCGAACCCCAGGAATCGTTGCAGTTGTTTCCGGTTCTGAGGGGGGGGGCCAACTGGCTACTGCCTCGATCTTACAAGGGTCCGGCTTCACACTTCCCCTGCCAACACAAAACCCAAGAAGTTAATCTGTGACACATGGAATTCACACTTCTCTGCTTTAACAAACAAATGGTTCTCTAAAAGTCTCTGGAGGACTAAACGAACATGTTGCTGGTGTTCAGAGAGGTTACAAGAGAATATCAGAATGTCATCCAATTAAAGTGTCTCTTAAAATGTCATTGATCATGTTTTGGAATACAGCGGGTGCATTGGTCAGTCCAAACGGCATTACAAGATATTCGAAATGTCCTATAGGGGTGTTGAAGGCCGTCTTCCACTCGTCTCCCTCTCTAATATGAATGAGGTGGTAAGCGTTTCTTAAATCCAGTTTGGTGAACGGTTGCTTGAGTTAGAGGTTCGTATGAGGGGTCAATCAGTGGCAGAGGGTATTTATTTTTAATGGTGATGTCATTAGGTCCTCGGTAGTCAATACATGGTCTCGGGGATCCGTCCTTCTTAGCTACGAAGAAGAAGCCCACCCCGAGGTGAGGAGGAGGGCCTGATAAGACCAGAGGCCAGAGATTCTGCGATGTACCTCCCTATCGCTTCCCTCTCGGGGCGGGAGATATTATACAGTTTACTTGTCGGGAATTTAGAACCAGGGAATAAGTCAATGGGGCAGTCATAAGGTCGATGTGGCAGTTGGGATAGTGCTCTGTGTTTACTGAAAACCTCACCCAGATCGTGATAACAACTTGGTACGGAAGTGAGGTCGGGGGGTACATCGAGAGGCGGTGATGGGTGAGAAACCGGCTGAGCTGAACGAAGACAGTGTGAGTGGCAGAATGTGCTCCAGCTAACAACAGAGGAGGTGAGCCAATCAAAGTGGGAGTTGTGCTTTAACCATGGGAGTCCGAGAACTATGGGAGATGACGGTGAGGGAATTAACAAAAGGGAAACTAACTCATGATGATTACCTGAAATTAACAAGGATAGTGGCTGAGTCTGGAGAGTAATTGGAGGGAGTGGGGAACCATCGATGGCACAACTCCTCAACTGTACGAGGAGGAGTCATGGGAGTCAGGGGTAAGTCCAACTGTAGTACAAAGTCTGGGTCAATAAATTTCTCGTCAGCTCCTGAATCAATTAACACCCTGAGTGAGTGTGAAATGCCCTGGTGAGTAAGTGTGGCGTCCAAGTATATGCGTTTGGAGGAGTGGGGGTCAGAGTTGGTTTTGCTCACCTGGATTCTCCCCTCTCCGGGCGAGCGCCCCCTACTGGGTCTTACGTCACATGTACGTCGGTGGTGTCCCTGTCGTCCACAGTAGAGACACAGTCCAAGTCTAATCCTCCTCTGCCGCTCATCAGGGGTCAGCCTCGTGTTGCCTAGCTGCATGGGCTCGCCGGGTTCAGGTGAAAACATGGAAGACTGGACCGCCGGGGTCGGAGTGGAAGGCGGACGGACGTCCGATGATGGGCCGGTCGATAGCCTGGGAAGAGAGTTCGGGGGAAAGGACAGCCTGGAGCTCCTACTCTCCTTGCGGCTCTCTCTCTCAGTCGGTTATGTATTCTTATAGCCAAGCTAATCATCGCCTCCAGAGACTCATATTCTTCTCTAGTGGCTAATTCATCCTTAATGTCATCATTTAGCCTCCTGAGAAAAGCGGTGATTAGCGCTGGCTCATTCCATCCGCTCTCAGTTGCGAGAATGCGGAAATCAATAGAGTATTCTGCAGCGGAGCGATTTCTCTGACTCAAGTTTAGCAGTTTTGCTGCAGAGTGACTGTCCTTAAATGGTGTGTAAAACACCTTAACCATTTCTTCAGAAAAAGTCTCAAAAGAGTTCAAAACGCTAGAGTTAGATTCCCAGAAAGAGTTAATCCAGTCTGTAGCCTTGCCTCGAACCAGATTGAACACAAAAGCTTTACGGGAGCTATCAGACTGATAAGTGCTTGGCTGTAACTCAAACACTAACCTGCATTGTCTCAAAAAGCGTCGGCACGCTCCTACCTCCCCCCAGTAGTGGTCCGGCGTCGGGATCGGGATCAGTGGTTCACAGTGAGCCAAAGAAGCCGTGGAAGGAGGCCACGGCAGGGGCGTCCCCGGAGGTGGAGCAGGAGCAGAGGCGACTTCTGGATAAGCTGCGTAATCCCGACGGTTAGAGTACGGACGGCTTCCATTATGTCGCCTAACAAGTGTTCGTGCATGGATACCGTCGCTTCCTGAGCGGCGAGTGTTTGCCTGATTTCCACGGCTTCCGCGGGGTCCATTATCCCGTCATTGGTCAGCGTGTACTGTGATGCTTTGCTAACGGGCATGTATGGACCAAAACGGAGTGGAAACAAGGTGTAAAAACCAAGCGAGGATAATTTATTAACAAAAACTCAAACCAAAAATACTGAACCAAAAGTAAAGCAACAAAGGGTGAGGAGACTGGCTGGCTGGGCGAGGGGTGAGGGTAAGACAAGAAAAGTGCTTTATGACATACATATCATTTACTATTTACCAAGGCTTGATGATGATTTTAAGTATTTTAGACTGTGAGTTTTCTCAACCCCTGAGCCAAAAAAATTTTTTTAAAACTACACACAATTAGACTACACACAATCAATAAAACATCCAGGAAAAATGAACCAAAAGCTAAGTAACTAATTGTCAAAATAGTTTTACAGTCAGTTTTACAGAGAAAACAGATGTATGCAAAGTTATATTGAATATCCATTAACACCTACTTCTTTCATGAGGTTAAGCATTGGAGTCTGATTTGCAAACACAATCACCACTCGAGCTGTAGATTTCCTCATCACATCCACTATTCTCCTTAGTTCATCAGGGTCGTCACCCCAGGGCAAAATCTCTGTGTAAGCCAGACAACCTCCAGCAGCTGGACCCAGATCAGAGTGAAAGGATCGGGCAGCGTGGACTCCATAATCATCATCACTGATGATCAGACCTGCCCAAGTCCAACCAACTATGTGGACACAGAGCAGAGGGATTAGTGCACAGGCTGGAATCATCTTTCACTAGAAATCCTGATAAACTGGCAGCAGATATTAGTGGACATGAAATGGTAGGACAAGCACAGGTTTTACCAGAAACAGTAACAGTGTTCACTCCAGGTTTAAGAGAGAATTGGTCATGATATTGTTGAAGTATAAGGGTGGATCTAACTAAATACTTGCACCTATGTATTTTGTATTTTTTTTTTTTTTTGACTCCTGTCAACATTTATTTTTTATCCACCTTACATACCAACATAACATGACCATTGTTATGCAAATAGTCATTATTTTTCATTTATATATGGATTGTTGTTGGACATAATTTATGTCACACATTGTGATTTAGAAAATTAATTTTCACCTGAAAAGCATCACTTGGGATCGTCCTAAAGAAAGATGGGAATTTTTGTCGATCACTTAGACAGGAACATGTGGCAAAATAACTCACCTATGAAACAACAGAGCATGTATTCAAAAAGAAAAAAAGTTATTTTTTAAATTAAAGGTTGATTTATTCACAGCTTCATTACATTCAATTTCCATTAATTACTTACTGTAAATTATATTTTAAATGAAATCACAATAATTTATTAAGTTGAAAGAACATAAAAACTTACCAGAAGCACTCTGTACAAACCTAACACTGTGGATATGGCAATAGTTCGTGTAGAAGAAGTATCACCCACAATCCCTAGGAGTGGAGGAGTTCCTACACAGTTCTCCTCTAATGTAACTTCCTCCTCTTGACCATTGACTAAGGTCAGTGCTGCACGAAATGAAATTCCTAGTTGGACACAGTTATCATACAGACTGTATCCCAGAGTCACATTAGGCAGCAGGTTGGAGTTTCTGTTGATCTCATCAATAGCAAAGACCATGGACTGAGCCAGCCTGAATCCTGTAACATCAAAACTGACATAAAAAGTGTTTACAACTTCAACAGCCATAATAAAACTTAAATGCTTTAATAAGGTCATATTAATGATGGTTATTTTACACACATAAAAAATTCAGTAAAGTTTCATACCAATTAGCTCACTATCCAAAAGCTTCTTAATTTTTTCTTTCTCCTTCACAGACTCACCCGTAGCAGGTCGGCAGCTGTGGCTCTGAGGTAAAAGAAAGATCAGGATAAACAGGAAAGAAGTGCAGTGGAAAAATCCCACCTAGAATCAAATCTCCAGGTTTGTGCATCCCATTGAGATGAAACTGTCCCTGTAACTGACAAGAAGAAGAATAAAGAGAGGAGGACACAGCAGAGCAAAAGCAGGAGAATAACATTAGAAAGAGGAGGCTGGTGTCTAAAAATGCCCTCATAACTTTGCACTGGTTCATCCCTGTCTAAGTGCAGCCCATTAAAATGTCACCACATTTTATGTATTTGCAGTGTTGTTTATTTTTGTGCACTACAAATCAGGTTCAGAGGAAGAGGTTTGTAGTTCATTATCATTTTTTTTTAAATCACAGTATGTAGTTTCTGCTAATAGGGGTCTCTCAATCAAAACAATAACAGAAGACTGAGTTTGATGTCATGGAGAAGCAGTTTCTTACCACGTATCCTGCCTTGTCCCTTTGGTTCCTGTTTGCCTGTTGCTTTGAATAAACTCTCAAACCTGTCCTTGGTTCTGCGCTTTCGTACTGCAATTGGGTTTATACACCACCCATCACAATCCCATACTTAAAGAAAGAGCACTTAGAACCACATTAGTTAACGGGACAGTTAGCAACATTAGCAAGCTAAAAGGAAGTTGAAATCATAGGAAATAGTAAAATTAATTAATAAATTGGGTAAAATATAGTCTAATCTAACAATATGCAACACAATGTGTTTCCTTGTAAGGACAACCAAAGTCTACTCCAGTGGAGTCTCGGGATTGTACCTGGTTTATTGACCAAAATAGTGGTCAGTTAAAATTCCACAATTATAAACAAATTGTTCACACGGGGCACCACTGATGTTGGGGGAGGTTACTTGTTATCAAGTAAGGTACCATAAAATGGGGCCTTTGTGTCAGTTGTTGGCTATCACAGATTAATAATAATAATATTATCATTAAAAATATTATCTTATTGATTTTACTTAAAGTTCCTTGAGGCACCACAAATGATACCCAATTTACTGATTAAGTCTCATGAATTCAACTGAAAACCAATTTGGAATATGATTAATAATTTACTTAACTCATAAATCACAATACAACATCAATAGTTACCTTGAATTGAATGATTGGAGTTCTGCTGGGAAGAGGTTAGCAATATTCATAATTATGTAACATTAATCAGACCAGATTGTATATTTTAGAAACATTTATTTAAAAAAGGAGACATCAAAGATTAAAACATCTACTAAATGTAACTATATACAGTGAGTGTTTGCGTGTGTTCGTGCGTGTGCGTGTGTGTACAGAGCAAATGGCCAAGTCAGGTAGAGACAGACTACAAATGAAGATGGCAGATGATAAAGAAAGTACAACAAGATGGCAGAGTCAAAGATGGCCACTTCTTGACCACATGGCTGCTGTGTTTCTTTGTTAAGGCCACATTTGTAGGACGAGGTCTCAGGTTAGATTAGAGGTTAGTAGCATGCACATCTGGAACTGAAAGCTAGAAGGCTTGGGCATCACTACCATCATATTTTAGAATATTGATATTAACCTGAATCTAGATATAACAACACTTTGTGTAAGCAAGTAAACTCAATACAACATTTCAAAGTGTCCTATTGAGGTGCTGTCCACTGCTCCAGAAACTGTAGTTGGCTGACTGTGTTTCTGGTGTCTGTTGGTCAGGTTCCTCCTCACAAAGTTAGCAGTTGGAGCTAACATGGCACTGGATTATTGGTTGATCTTTAGGCAGGCTCTTGAGTCACTTCCTCTGATGAGAGGATAACTGCTTGGAGCTCAGCAGAGAGAGTTCTCTTGCTGCTTATTTAGCTCTGTACTGAAGGACCTTCAGTTGAAGCTGATGTCTGTGTCCTTCCTCCAGACAGGAGGGAGAAGGGAGGTGATGTCCTCCTTGTAGGATGACCAGAGGGAAAAAAGAGAGAGAGAGATGGTCTGTTCTTGGCAGGAGGACCAGAGGAGAAATGAAAGAGGAGGAGGTAAAACTGGCTTTTTTAATGTTGGTGACACGTGGAGATACATGTCACAAACTGACCACTGAAGTGGGTTTTACACTTGTCTGTGAAAAGTAAGGGTTACTGAAAGTAGTTTCATGGTATTTTTTATGGTTTTTGAGCAAATGGTCATGTGGCTTCATTCCATGATGCATGTTGGCTCCATCTTGACTGAGCTGATCCCCAACACTGCCAATAGGTGGCACTCAATGAAAACAATACCATGACTTAGTTTGATATCATGAAGCAGTTTGCCATTATAGGAATTGCTGTCTGGGAGCAACTTCAGCAGCAGAAGACATAGCAGTGATGCACAGGATGAAAAATCATCAATCAAAGATCAAGATCAAATAGATAAAGGTCTCTACTAAAATGATCTGTAGTTCATGGTCTCAAAGTGTGCGGCACAAGTGCATTATTGCATGTCCAACCTCAATATTGCTAGTTCCACAGCACACAATCTTGCAACGTGCAACGTGAGGAACAAGGTGCTGGAGAGTCTTAGAAGATTTGAGAGTGTGTATGCTGTACATGTTATTGCAATTTCTGGCACTCAGTCAGAGTTTGGCTAATGTAAATACAATTCAATTCAATTCAATTCAATTTTATTTGTATAGCGCCAAATCACAACCATCTTGACTGAGCTGATCCCCAACACTGCCAATAGGTGGCACTCAATGAAAACAATACCATGACTTAGTTTGATATCATGAAGCAGTTTGCCATTATAGGAATTGCTGTCTGGGAGCAACTTCAGCAGCAGAAGACATAGCAGTGATGCACAGGATGAAAAATCATCAATCAAAGATCAAGATCAAATAGATAAAGGTCTCTACTAAAATGATCTGTAGTACATGGTCTCAAAGTGTGCGGCACAAGTGCATTATTGCATGTCCAACTTTTGCTAGTTCCACAGCACACACAAGGAACAAGGTGCTGGAGAGTCTTAGAAAAGTTGAGAGTGTGTATGCTGTACATGTTATTGCAATTGCTGGCACGCAGTCTGAATTTGGCACGCAGTCTGAACACAGTGGTCACGCTGGGGGCTGGACCAGAAATCTTCTGGACAACTGGTGCACTCCATGGAGTCTGAGAAAAGAGGGAAAGTGATGAGATACATGTCTGTGAAGATTCTCAGTCATCCAGGTCATGGTATCCAAAGTGTAGTAAAAAAAAAAGGCAACTGGACTTAGTTGAATTTCTTGAAGCCGTTTCGCCTCTCATCCAAGAGGCTTCTTCAGTTCTGTTTGACTGGTGGAGAGTCTGGGACTTATAAACTCTGTCAGGTTCTTGGTCCATGGGGTGTGGTTTGGGTTAGGGTCTGAATTTGGCTAATATAAATACACAACTCAAAAATAAATATGACAAGAGGGACTTTGTTAACTGGTACCTGTGGAACTACCTCTATATAAATGCTGGGGAAAACCAAAGACCTGGTGGTGGATTTCCATAGGAGGAGATGACCTCCACTGGTGGGCATCCAGGGAAAGGACATCAAGACAGTGATATCTTATAAGTACCTTGTCTTCCTCTTCCCGTTGTATTTGAGCTCTTTCCTCCCTTCAGTGCTAGATCTGAAGGGCAGGAAGGGATCTGTGTGAGAGGTCCAGTGTTTTCAGGTGTTTTTTTTCTGAGTTTGTTGTGTTTTTTTCCTGCTCATTTTGATTCCCTTAGAGGTAAAGGATGGATTTAACTTTTACTTCTGCATCCAAGTCTGTGGGGGCCATGCTCTGTCTTCATCGACATCAGGATCAATCTACAGACTTAAACATTAATGTTGCCTGTATATACACTCGAAGATACAATGAAAATGTAACTCAGAACATTTAGACATCATTTGCACAAATTCAAGTCAGTATATTGTCTTTTTTGAAAAAGCATGCTACATATCCCTATTGCAGAAATAGCAAATAAAAAAAATTATATGAGAAAAATGACTTTATTAAAAGTGGGGTGGGAGATTACTTTTTTGTAGCATACATCACACGTCTGGGCTTAAATATTTGCCCATTAATTGCTTATTAATTTAATTGTACAGTGAGAACTACTTTGTTGCCATATGTACCATGTCTCGGTTCAATACATATTACACTAGGGCTGGAGCTATCGAATAATTTGGTAATCGAGTATTCTATCGAATATTCCATTGATTCATCGAGTAATCGGATAAAACGTACTTTTATCCTATTCCTCTTTATTACTTTCACTTTTCTGCGTTTGCTCATTTTCGCTGAAAAAATGAGCAAACGTGAGCTTTACATTTAATTAAACGAGGCTTAGAGGCAGAGAAAATTCCTCGATCATTTTTTGTAATCGAGTTACTCAAGGAATCGTTGCAGCCCTATAATATACATTACATCATAAGTGAGAATATATTTACTGTCACCCTTCTTTCTTAAATCACATATAATTGATGTAATTATTAACATACTCTATGTCTGGATTTTTGTAGGATAAAATTATAATTTCTATATTTTGCTGTTTTTAAGACTCAGTGCCTCGACCCATGATGGCTTTCTTTGTGTTTCTCTCGGGTCTCAACAGGA
>JAFBJR010001729.1:11897-22734 GCA_016785285.1 Brachirus orientalis
AATTGTATATACCTCAGTGGGTGGTGTTTTTAATCGTATATACCTCAGTGGGTGGTGTTTTAATTGTATATGCCTCAGTGGGTGGTGTTTTTTATATATAAGATTATAAAGATTTACTGTGACATCTGCTAAAATTTATTTTATTCCCTTTCAGTGGCTTCACATCAGAAAAGGACAAAGGTCGTCTTCTGCCTACCAGGTAAGGTGATGACCTTTGACCCTTCATTTACCCTGACGCTTCATGTGTTTCTGTCTTTCATTTGATTGAACTTTAATCACGAAATGAAACATGATTCAGCATCCTGGCCTGGGATCTGATCCGGGTCCTGTACCGACTCCTGGACTGGGATTTGATCTAGGTCCTGGACTGTGTTCTGGACAAGGTCCTCTGGCTCCTGGACTGGGACCTGATCAAGGACCTCGACTGGCTCCTGGACTAGGATCTGAACCAGGTCCTGGACTGGCTCCTGGACTGTGTTCTGGTCAAGGTCCTGGACTAGGATCTGAAGTGGCTTCTGGACTGTGTTCTGGTCAAGGTCCTGGACTAGGATCTGAAGTGGCTCCTGGACTGGCTCCTGGGGGGTTTGGGGACAGTCCGATCTCTGTATGACAACTGCGAGCAGCGCCTCCTCCTGGTGCCTGCTGGATCTTGGGGAGTAGGTGGAGTAGAAGGAGGCGTCGCTGTCGGACTCTTCCGATGCGGTCTGGTCCTGGTACGTCATGTCCACTTCACTGACCACAGACAGAGTGGGAAAAGTCAGCGTTTGACTTCACCTGTGACATCACTCGTGTTTTCACTGTGTCTTCAGTCGTACCTGAGCTCAGAGTCGCCTCCACCTTCCTCCACCCGGACTCCACTGTCTGACTGCTTGGCTGCTCTGTTGGGTGTTGCCATGGCGATCCTCCGCTCCATCAGTGTCCTGGCCCACGGGTCAGCGATGTGGTTCGAGTTCAGCGCCGCCGACCACAGACTGAGCTGCTCATCATCGCTGGAGTCTCTGAGGCACGTATGAGAGTGAGTCAGCAGAATTTAGGAAAACGATGACTCGGCAACACGTCACAGTGATTCAGCAACATTCCAGTGCAATTCACCAAAATGTAAGCCTGACTCAGCAATATTACCAGTTACTGATATTAGTATTACCTTAGCAGTTTTGAATCATGAGTCAGCAGTTTTTGTCTGATTCTCATTCATAATCATGGATGTTAGAGTGTTTACAGTATGTTGGCTGGTGGTTACTCACAGCTCCTCCTCATTGTCTTCCTGGAAGGTCAAAGGTCGAGTACAGACAACACACATGTTTCCCAAACTGTGGAAACATGGCCGACAAAACAGGCCTGCAAAATCAGGAGGAGGAGAAGAAGAAACAGACAGGAAGTGACTCAGAGAGGAATGTTTATCATTTATATCACAATAAAAGCTTCAAGCGGGTTCCAGGGAAGAGTGTTCATGTACTTGTTGCAGAGTGAGGACATTTTGACAAAGGGCTTTTTCAGGGTTAAGACCTGGTTTTAGGGTTAGGGTTAGGCATCTAGTTGTGATGGTTAAGGTTAGGTTAAGGGGTTAGAGAATGTATTATGTCTATATGAGGGTCCTCACTATGATAGAAGCACAAACGTGTGTGTGTGTGTGTTTTGGGGGCGTCACAAACAGCAGAAGCCCCTCCCCCATCCTTGAGTGAGGATGCTGAAGGGTTCATGAACCGGTCTGAGAGGAAACACTGGCCTCAGGTCTCTGATCTACCTGACAACAGCTGAGTCACACACACACAGTGTGAGTGAATGGGTGTGAATGGGTGAATGTGAGAAAACTGTAGTGTAAAGCAGCTTGGAGTGTCCTCAACACTAAAATAGCTCAATATAAATAAACCTGACAGTCAAAAGAGACGGTTTAATGGCTGTTTCAGCAACAGGAAGTTCCTCTTTGCTAACTAATCACACGACAAACGAGTCAGCGAAATATAATCAGTCTGTTTGTACCAGGAGCCACAGGAGACGCATTAAATACAGTTGAAAGGCTAAACTAAACAATGTGGCTCACGGGTCATGGCTCGTATGTGGCCCGCGGCTTGTACGCGGCTCGTACGCGGCTCGTATGCGGCTCGTATGTGGCTCGTATGTGGCTCGTATGCGGCTCGTATGCGGCTCGTACGTGGCTCGTACGCGGCTCGTACGCGGCTCGTACGTGGCTCGCGGCTCGTACGCGGCTCGTATGTGGCTCGCGGGTTGTATGCGGCTCGTATGTGGCTCGTATGCGGCTCGTATGTGGCTCGTATGTGGCTCGTATGCGGCTCGTACGTGGCTCGTACGCGGCTCGTATGTGGCTCGCGGGCGGCTCGTATGTGGCTCGCGGCTCGTACGCGGCTCGTATGTGGCTCGCGGCTCGTACGCGGCTCGTATGTGGCTCGCGGGTTGTATGCGGCTCGTATGCGGCTCGTACGTGGCTCATATGCGGCTCGCAGCTCGTATGCGGCTCGTACACGGCTCGTACGCGGCTCGTATGTGGCTCGCGGCTCGTACGCGGCTCGTATGTGGCTCGCGGGTTGTATGCGGCTCGTACGTGGCTCGTACGCGGCTCGTACGCGGCTCGTATGTGGCTCTCGGCTCGTACGCGGCTCGTATGTGGCTCGTATGTGGCTCGTACGCGGCTCGTATGCGGCTCGTACGCGGCTCGTATGCGGCTCGTACGTGGCTCGTACGCGGCTCGTATGTGGCTCGCGGGTTGTATGCGGGTTGTATGCGGCTCATATGCGGCTCGCAGCTCGTATGCGGCTCGTATGTGGCTCGCGGCTCGTACGCGGCTCGTATGTGGCTCACGGGTTGTATGTGGCTCGTATGCGGCTCGTATGCGGCTCGTATGCGGCTCGTACGTGGCTCGTACGCGGCTCGTACGCGGCTCGTACGCGGCTCGTATGCGGACACGATGATCTCACCTGGACACTGTGGGACGTCACATTTGACCGCGTTGACCGTGTCTCTGGACCTCAGCTCTTCTCCACAGCTCAGACAGGTGAGTGGTGATGTCACACCCAGAAGGCGGGACAAGTAAACTCCTCCTCCAGGTGACCTTACGCACAGAAAGGTCACGTCACTCAAACGTCTCTAGACTGTCTCTTTTTTGCTGTAAGTGTCCACGTTAAAGGTGCAGTGCGTAACATTTAGTGTCAGTGTAAAATCACCTCACGACACAAACAAAGAAGACTCCGCCCACATGAACCCAGTGCACCAATCATCTGAAACCTCAGTGGATGAAACACAACTTCTAACACTTGTTAACAACAGCCTTTCTGGTCTGTGAAGGCCACCGTAGTTACCATTAGATGTCACTAATTCTTACACACTTGACCTTTAGTGATGAAAACAGGTTTATTTTCTGTTTCACAAAATGGAGGAAATGTTTCTTTTGGGATGTTTGTACCACAGCAGGAGGGTCTGAAGAAGACTCCTCCCTCCTCCTCCTCCTCCTCCTCCTCTTCTTCTTCCTCGGTCAGCCAGACTCCTGACCACACTCCTCCTCAGCGCCGCCCCCTCTGCCTCCCTCTGAACCAGGATCTTCTGACGGAGGAACTGAATCCTCTCCTGGCAAACAACAACAACAACAACAACAGTGAGGGACTGGAGGTCAAACCCCGGAGGACCAACCCCGGAGGACCAACCCCGGAGGACCAACACCGGAGGTCGAACCCCGGAGGACGAACCTGGAGGTCAAACCCCGGAGGACGAACCCCGGAGGACGAACCCCGGAGGACGAACCTGGAGGTCGAACCCCGGAGGACGAACCCCGGAGGACGAACCTGGAGGTCAAACCCCGGAGGACCAACCCCGGAGGACCAACCCCGGAGGACCAACCCCGGAGGACCAACCCCGGAGGACCAACACCGGAGGTCGAACCCCGGAGGACGAACCTGGAGGTCAAACCCCGGAGGATGAACCCCGGAGGACGAACCCCGGAGGACGAACCCCGGAGGACGAACCCCGGAGGACGAACCTGGAGGTCGAACCCCGGAGGACGAACCCCGGAGGACATCATGATGACAGTCACATGTGAACATAACTGTAAATGTAGGACATGACTGTCTCAGCAACATACAGTCCTGGTGCCACACGGGGGAGCTGCGTCTTTGCCGTCATTCCAGAACCTCTGATTTAACATTCTTTTTTCACTTTACCTTAATCATAAAGAATATGTACAGTATGTAGGCGCACTGGGGTTCTGGTCTCAGTGTGGTTCTGGTCTCAGTGTGGATGAGTTCAGACTTGTCTCCGTCTCTAACTTTCATTCTGCAGATTCTTCACATTCTTTAGTCTCAGTTTGACCTTTAACCTACAACAGCTGATTTTCTTCTCAGAGCAGCCACCTGTCTGTCTGCCCTCACCAGTCTGTCCTCACCTGTCTGTCCTCACCAGTCTGTCCTCACCTGTCTGTCTGTCCTCACCTGTCTGTCTGTCCTCAGCAGTCTGTCCTCACCAGTCTGTCCTCACCTGTCTGTCCTGACCTGTCTGTCCTCACCTGTCTGTCCTCACCTGTCTGTCTGTCCTCACCAGTCTGTCCTGACCTGTCTGTCCTCACCTGTCTGTCCTCACCTGTCTGTCTGTCTGAAACTAAAGCAGCAGCAGCTCTGCTAAATCATGATGCTAACACCAGTAGCAGCTAACTAAGAGCTACAGCCCTGACACCTGATCACATGATCTCCACTGCAGTTAGTTACTTTACCTGTTTACTAGTTCACCTGTTTAGCTGCTGTTTGTTAGTTTACGTTTTAATCTGTGTTCATCTTGTTCAGTCCACATGTTTAGTGTTTGTTTAGTTTTCCTGTTAAGCTGGAGTTTACCAGTTTACCAGTTTACCAGTTTACCTGTACTCTACTGTTTACTAGTTCAATGATTTGCTCACTGACCAGTTTTGTTGCTGGTTTCTGGATTAACTGTTTGTTTTTTACTGTTTGTATTTGGTGTTTTTACTGTTAAATTGGTGTTGATTAGTTTACCTGTTTATTAGTTTACCTGTTTATTAGTTTACCTGTTTATTAGTTTACCTGTTGATTAGTTTACCTGTTGCCTTTTTTACCTGGAAGGTTACTAATGTGATGTGTGTGTGTGTGTGTGTGTGTGTGTGTGTACAGCATGTACGTGTGTGTGTGTGTGTGTGTGTGTGTGTGTGTGTGTGTGTGTGTGTGTGTGTGTGTGTGTGTGTGTGTGTGTGTGTGTGTACAGCATGTACGTGTGTGTGTACACACCTGTTCTCTCTGTGGATAATATGAAGCACAGATGAGTCGTCGGCAGCGTTGAACAAAACCTCCAGTCAGAGAAACGAACAGAGCCTGAGCCAGAAGAAAACCTGTGAGACAACATGAGAACATGAGAAGAACATGAGACAACATGAGAACATGAGAAGAACATGAGAAGAACATCAGAAGAACATCAGAAAAACATGACAACATGAGAACATAAGAAGAACATCAGAAGAACATGACAACATGAGAACATGAGAAGAACATGAGAAGAACATGACAACATGAGAACATCAGAAGAACATCAGAAAAACATGACAACATGAGAAGAACATGAGAAGAACATGAGAAGAACATGACAACATGAGAAGAACATGAGAAGAACATGAGAACACGACAACGTGTGTGACGTCACTTCCTTACCCAGGAGGAGGCATGTGTTGTAACTGGGCTCTGATGGCTGCAGCAGACACTTCCTGCTGACCACTGTGATGTTTCCTCGCTGCAGGATGTTGAATGAAGACACCAGGTCTCTGAAGATGTCCGAGGCGAACCCGGAGCCGCTCACCTGCATCGCCACGGTGACGGGAGCTGACGCGGGAGGAGACAGTGCCGCTGTCGTGTTCATGCCATGTTGACGGACATCACATTCACTTTCGCGTGTCACACACTTGGACTCACCTCGGGCCACCACGTCCTCCGTCACCAGGTGGCGCACTTGATCCAGGACCCAGAACACCAGGAAGTCTAGCGCCACCAGCAGTCCGCCCACCACCAAGTGTTTGAAGACGGAGACCACACCCACCAACACCACCCGCCGCTCTTTACTGGACAGAGACCACGACACTGGACAAGAGACGAGACAACGAGGTCCCTGGCTTCAGCTAACCATGACTCAGCAAGTTTCCCTTCATTCAACCTCTGCTCAGTTATTAAAGGGACAGTTCTGGTGCTCATGATCCATGCAACTCCATGCCATCATCAAACCAGGTCTTTTCTAAGTGTTGTGGTTGAGTGAGAGAGACCCCTAGTGGCAGAAATTATATACTTCACATTGAAGTCAACCATATAGTAATGACAATTGTAAAATGAAGAACTTTTCCTTTAACACTGAGGGGAAGACACACATGGCAGCCAATCTTCACCTTCTAATACTTCTTCTTCTGATAATAATAACAATCGATTAATCAGCTATTACTTGAATTGATTACTTGAATTGATTGATCAGTTTTAGTGTTTTTTTTTTCAATAATTAAAACAGTTTCTATGATTTTCAGTTTCATAAATGTGAATATTTTCTGGTTTCTTTGCTCCAAATAAAGAAATCTTTCAAACGGAATCATTTTAGTTTGTCAATTAAAACAAGACACTTGAGAACATCATCATTTCCAGGTTTGACAAACACTGATCAATATTTTTATCATCTTATAAACTAAACAACTAATCGATTAATGGAGAAAATATTGACAGTTGTATCTGTACTGTAAACTGAGAGGTGTGATGCTGCTGCCCTCTAGAGTTCAAAGTTCTGTCCATCACCAGCACACACACACACACACACACACTGGTTTCCATGACTTCAGAGGACATTCCATTGACTTCCATTCATTTCCTGCAGACTTACTCTAACCTTAACCATAATTACTAGTGTCCTAACCCTGACCCTGACCCTAACCTTAACCTAACCCTAACCTCAGCCTAACTTTAAAACAGTCATTTACGTTATGGGGACTTGATTTTTGTCCCCATAAGGAAGACAAGTCCCCATAATGTGAGTGTGGAGACACATTTAGGTCCCCACAACATGAGGAAGAGCAGCCACACACACACACAGATGCACTGACGTGGTGTGATGTAGGTCTTGGCTTCTCTGTGTGTGATTGGCAGAGCTGTGACTCCGCCCTCTGACGCCACCTGGTGGTCGAGCTCTTTAAACTGAGCAGTGATGTAGATGTTGTCAAAGTCGAGGTCGTGGAGATACTGACGTCTGTACTGCGCCGCCCTGCTCACACACACACACACAGACAGACAGACAGACAGACAGACAGACGGGCACAGGTGTGGTTAAAGTGTAGCGCCCCCTGTTGTCTGGCCTGCATGTTGCAGCTGTAGGAAACATGGCTGACCTACAGAAGGAGAGGGCGAGCAGCACGAGGCTGGCGTATTTTAACGGTTCACTCAGTTGGAGAAACAGCTGCAGGTCGGATGAAATCTCCGCCATGATGTCCTGCGTCATCTGCCGAGGACTGCGGCTGCTGTTGGCGTCTAGGTCAAAGGTCACAGAGGCCGAGACGTTGAACTCAAACTGCCGTTTAATTTGCTCAAACGCCGCGATGACGGCTGAAAAAACACAGAGACAGCAGAGACGGACTGAACAGCAAATTCACGAGTTGAAGAAACGAAAAGACACGAAAAGACATGAACAAACGAAAAGACACGTAAAGACACGAAGAAACGAAAAGAAACGAAAAGACACAAAGAAACGAAAAGACACGTAAAGACACGAAGAAACGAAAAGAAACGAAAAGACACGTAAAGACACGAAGAAACGAAAAGACACGTAAAGACACGAAGAAACGAAAAGACACGTAAAGACATGAAGAAACGAAAAGAAACGAAAAGACACGTAAAGACATGAAGAAACGAAAAGACACGTAAAGACACGAAGACACGTAAAGACACGTAAAGACATGTAAAGACACGAAGACACGAAAAGACACGTAAAGACACGAAGAAACGAAAAGACACGTAAAGACACGTAAAGACATGAAGAAACCAAAAGACACGTAAAGACACGAAGACACGTAAAGACACGTAAAGACACGAAGAAACCAAAAGTGTCATGTCTGGTCTGAGTTGCTCCTATGTTTGTTTGCTACTTCCTGTTTTATTTTGATGGTGTCTGGTTTTGTTGTTTCCTGTTAGTGCTGTTCTGATTGTTCCTAGGAGTCTGGTTGACAGGTGAGGCGGGACTCCAATCAGCACAGCCGTTCCTCATTTCCAATCAGTCTCTGCCCTTCTTAAACCCGGATTTCCTGTCACTCCTCGTCAGCGCGTCTTCTATACCCAGTCTGGTAACCTCGTCACGTCACTCTGCCTCGTATTCTCTAGCTAGCATTTTTGTATGACTGTTCCTAATTTTTTGATTCACTCCTCATGGTCACTTTTTGTTTCCCCCTTTCTAGTCGTTTCCCTGTTTCCTGAGCTCCGCCTCACCAGCCGGCCAGACTCAGCGCTTTATGTTTTTCATGGACTGGTTCTACTTTTGTTTTGGTTCTCATTAAAGACTTTGTTATTTCCTTTTTTACTCCACACATGGTCCTTTTTAGTTAATTAAACGATTTTTTGCAATCGTAAAGACACGAAGAAACGAAAAGACACGAAAAGACACGTGAAGAAACGAAAAGAAAAACCATGAAGAAACGTGAAGAAACGTGAAGACAGAGCCAAACCCACGAGCTGCCAGACGTTTCTTCAGCTGTTCAGCGACGAAGGATGGGATGAGACAGAAGAGTTCACCAGCTGAGGGACACAGAGACAAACACACTGAGCTACAGTCTCTGTGGACTTTGGTGTGGCAGAGTGAGTGGGTGATTTAAAAGTGACACAAAAGTCAATATCATGGTGATGTCCATAGTCCATAGAGAAAATGAGTGATTTTAGCTCACGGGGACACAGGAGCTGCTGGTCTACTGCTGCCTCCATCACTAAGTTCAAATGTCTTATTTAATGAGTGAGTGGTTTACAAACTTGACTTTCCTGTTGGAAAAGTCTGTCTAACAGTGACATAAAGACGTGGACATGTTCTGAAGATATCGTAGACTTAAACTGACATAGATTTTATACAGCGTGTTTTGGTTAAATGGCTAAAATCAGTTTTTAGTGAGTGAGTGAGCTTGTAGATTCTCAGCAGCAGGGGGCGCTCACAGCTCATACAGGTGCACAAACAAATGTTACAACTATGTGTAACGCTCCTCTACGGTCAGTCTGAGGAGGCGTGTCCGTGAACACACCGTAGGCGATGTTACACAGCGGCATGAAGCCACTGATGATGTCACACAGGAAGTTGAAGTCTCCCAGCAGGTGGGTGCAGTCGCTGTGAGCCTCGGTGAAAAGCTTGCGGCACTTCCTGTACGGAGATCCCAGCTTCTCGTTGCACACGTCTCCGATGTCCACCAGGAAGTGGAGGACGTTTCTCAGGATGCGAGCTGGAGGTCAGAGGTCAGAGGTCAGAGTCGACACACGACACACACTGAGACGGTCACCGTACGGCGCCCCCTGCCGGGCGGCGGGTGTACTGCACGTGTGTCTGTTCATCAGCTGATGATCAGGTTATTGATCCAGACGATCAAACGTGGTCACTCACCGACATGTCGGACGCCGTCGGTCAGAGCGTCGATGAGACTTTGGACTCTGTTCGCCACAGAATAAGCATTGGAGGTGATTTGTCTGATTCTGTCCAACGCAGCTACACATCACAGAGACACACACACAGACACAGAGACACACACACACACACACAGAGACACACACACACACAGAGACACACACACAGACACACACACAGACACACACAGAGACACACACAGAGACACACACACGCACACAGAGACACACACACACACACACACACAGACACACACAGACACACACACACACACACACAGAGACACACACACACACACACACACAGACACACACACAGACACAGAGACACACACACACACACACAGAGACACACACACACACACACAGAGACACACACACACACACACAGAGACACACACACACACACACAGAGACACACACACACACACACAGAGACACACACACACACACACAGAGACACACACACACACACACAGAGACACACACACACACACACAGAGACACACACACACACACACAGAGACACACACACACACACACAGAGACACACACACACACACACAGAGACACACACACACACACACAGAGACACACACACACACACACAGAGACACACACACACACACACAGAGACACACACACACACACACAGAGACACACACACACACACACAGAGACACACACACACACACACAGAGACACACACACACACACACAGAGACACACACACACACACACAGAGACACACACACACACACACAGAGACACACACACACACACACAGAGACACACACACACAGAGACACACACACAGACACATACACACAGACATACAGAGACACACACACAGAGACACACACACACAGAGACACACACACAGACACATACACACAGACATACAGAGACACACACACAGACACACAGACACACACAGAGACACACACAGAGACACACACACGCACACAGAGACACACACACACACACACACACAGACACACACACACACACACACACAGACACACACACACACACACACACAGACACACACAGACACACACACACACACACACAGAGACACACACACACACAGACACACACACAGACACATACACACAGACATACAGAGACACACACACAGACACACAGACACACACAGAGACACACAGAGAGACACACAGACACAGAGAGAGACAGAGACGGACACAGAGGCACACGGA
>JAFBJR010001729.1:24368-34368 GCA_016785285.1 Brachirus orientalis
CTGCTGGTCTACTGCTGCCTCGTGTGGTCACTTATATGCCGAATTTATATGCCATTCTATGGACTTTGGTGTGGGAGAGTGAGTGATTTACAAACTTCACTTTCCTGTTGGAAAAGTCTGTCTGACAGTGAGATAAAGACGTGAACATGTTGTGAAGATATTACAGACTCAAACTGATGAAGATTTTATGACACGTCTTTGTTAAGTGGACCAAACCAGTTTTTTCTTGTGTCTCTGCCAGTAGACACCCTTCAAAAACCTGAATTATCCCTTTAGATAATACCATGACTCTGATAGTTTTGGCAGCTGATGAGTTTTATTTCAGTCTTTTTAGTCCAATTTGATATTCAACTGTTGTTCTGGTTCTGGACACAGGGGGCGCTCACAGCACAGCTGTGTCAGAACAGTGTGCAGAAAACGTGGCCTGTCCCTTTAATAGTGGGTCTGAAGTGTCATGTGAATAAATGACATTGATAAAATGTAATCTGATCACGTGTGAAAAGTGAACCTACACACTGATGAATTTGAAGTTGAGCGTTAGCCTTTAGCGTAGCATCCTGTACCTGTTCAGGACTCCTCTGACAGTGCGTCTGACTCCGCCCCCTTCCACCTGGATGATGGTGATGTCAGATTTCATGTGTCTTTTCACGTCCACAGTCTCCATCTGTCCAGTGCAGCCTGTCCTTCCAACCAATCAACAGTTTTCTTGTCTTTTCCTTCCTGTAAATGTTTTTTCTTCATAGAATTACAGAAGACTACGTGTGGTTTTGTTGAAGGTTAAAAGCAGCAGTGTGTCTGCTCTTTGTCCTGCACACACACACTCATTTTTCCCTTCAACTCATTTCACTCACATCATTTTCCTGAGCTTTTATTTTGTGAAGCTGCACCTCTGAGATTAGAAACAGTTTCAAAGTGAGACCAAGGCCTTTAAACCGACGGACGTCCTTTGATAATTTCATATCAAAGGAGGTCGACCTTACAACTGCACCTGTGGAGGAAGAACTTTGGACTGTAGGGGGCAGCGTTACACCTCTCACTGTCACAGCCTGTCGCACATTTAACAAGAAGAAGAAAAGCTGTTATGCATCCAACAAATAAACACCAACAGTAGAAGAAACGAATAGAAATAGAAATTATACAAAGTATAACCTCGAGCCCTGACCCCTGACCCCTGACCCCACCTGGACTGTCAGAAATGACTGAGCAGGGTCGGCGCAGATGTTCAGCTTCTCACAGCAGTGAGTTCAACAGCGACACTTAGAGGTGTAATGCTGCCCCCTACAGTCCAAACGTCTCTATCACAGTCCTTTTACAACCTTTACTACTGTGCTTAGTGTTTTTAATTAGTTTAGTCTGTTTAATTAGCTTTTAATCTGAGTTCAAAATATTTTTGAACCTGACTGGGTTTTGCTTAGTTTTCATGTTTGTTTCAGTTAGCATTAGCTTTCAGCTAATTACAATAGTAATTAGTAGAAATAGCTTTTGGCTAGGTTACAGTTGCTTCAGTTAGCTTTGAGTCATATTGTCATTATTTTTCAATTAGCTCTTGCTTAGCTTTTACCAGCCTTTCAGTTATGTTGTAGTTAGTTTTAATTAGCTTCTCGTTAGCTTTTAATCTGATTTTACTTATTTCTTCATTAGCTTTTTGTTGCATTTTAAGTGGCTTTTTTTCAGTTAGCTCTTAATTCGTGTTTTTTTTAAATTAGCTTTCACTTAGCTTATGGTCAGATTTTAACTATAGCATAATTAGCTTTTAGTCTTGCTTAACTTTGAGTTGTGTTTCAGTTAGCTTAATCAATTTCAAATTATTTTTCTTTTAGCTTTCAGTTAGCTTACAATTATGTTCTAATTTGCTTTTATACTTATATTTACATTTTGCTTAGCGTTCAGTTGTGTTTCTGTTATTTTTCACTGAAGGATTTCAGTTAGTTTTTAATTAGCAGTAAATTAGCAGCGTGCTAGCGCGTAGCTCTCAGTTTTCTGATGGTTGTGTGTGTGTGTGCGTTGCAGCTGTGGAGCGATTCAGTCGGACTTTCTTTCCTTCAGCTGTTCATCGTTTCCTCTTCAGCCAATCAGAGGAGTCGGTGTTAGCTCACCTGCTGCTCAGAGCGCTGTTTGGAGGCGTTAGCGGAGCAGGTAATGCTAACATCCCCGTGTTCAGCACTTCATCCCACTGAGACAGTTTGTTTTCTTCTTCAGTGACGTGTTTCTCAGAATGCTGACTCAGCGTTTCCCTCCCATTTTGTCGGGTTATTGTCTGTAATTCTTACATTAAGTTAGTGAACAACGACAAAGAAACACCATTAGACATAAACTGCATTCTAACATTTATTATTATTATTTTACATTGTACATCCATAGATTTTCATTTATTATCTTTATCTTAACTGTCTTTGTTGCTTTAAGACTCGTAAAGATGATCTTATTATTATTGTTTTCTGTTGTTCAAATGAATATGGTTATTACATTTTCAGTCTTGTTCCTGGGCGTCTCTCACAGTCTCTCCTTTTTGACCTTTGACCTGAAGTTGGCAGTAGGAAGTGTGTTTGTTGGTGAGGACACATCACATGACCACACGGTCTATTTCTAATTATTTTTCAATATTTTATGAACAGCACTTTGTTTCTGTTGTTTTTAAAGTGCTTTATAAATAAAGTTGGATTGGACTGGATTGGAATTAGAGCATCAAACACTCTGGATTGACGTGTGTGTGTGTGTGTGTGCATGTGTGTGTGTGTTCAGGTGTGTGTGTTGTCTGTGGGGCCTTGTCCTCGTCCTTCAGGTGTTCAGTCGTCCTGATGTTTCCCAGCATGCTCGGCTCCCGTGGTCGAGCGTACCTGATCATGTTCATCCTGTCTGTTTTCTACATGGGTAAACACACACACACAGTCTGGTTTCCATGACAACAGAGGACATTCCATTGACTTCCATTCATTTCCTGCAGACTTACTCTAACCTTAACCATAATTACTAGTGTCCTAACCCTAACCCTGACCCTAACCTTAACCTAACCCTAACCTCAGCCTAACTTTAAAACATGTCTTCACCTTAAAATGGAGTCATTTACGTTATGGGGACTTGATTTTTGTCCCCATAAGGAAGACAAGTCCCCATAATGTGAGTGTGGAGACACATTTAGGTCCCCACAACATGAGGAAGACCAGCTGCACACACACACACACACACAGTGGCTGGTGTTCTCAGGTTTTATCATTTTATTTTATTTATTTATATTTAAATAAACTTCATAGAAACCGTCCAAACACTGACAAAGACAGAGAAAAACATTCAAATCAACAAAGGAGAATATTTGACAGAAGAAAAGCATAAACTAAAGATAAACTCATGGGGACAGAAACATAAATAAACAGACAGTAAACATATTAAGATAAGTAACTAACCAGTCGAGTACAGACTTTAAAAAGCGCAGATGTTGAAGTTGGAGCTGCCTTTTGCTTTTGTTCAGGTAGATGTTGAAATGCCCTCAGGTCCCGTGTCAAACATGGAGCGTAACGTGCGAGCGGCGGCCTTGTCTCTGAGCTGCAACCTGGACCTGCAGCTTCATCACAGCAGGTTACTGTGGCGAGACGCCGTGGCTCCGTTCACGCTCATCCTGCAGGAGCTGCAGGTCTCACGCACACACACACACACACACATGAGACCGCAGTCAGATGGTGAGGGCGTGGTTATTTGGGGCGGGGCCTTGCTGATGACGCCTGTTTCCTGTTCAGAATGACAAAGAGGCGTTTGAGTCGGACGCTCTGAACGTCAGTGGGAGGTTTCAGATCATCAGGGACGAAGTCGTCGCTCAGTACGGATACGAACGTCTCCACGAGACAGGAAACAGCACACAGGAGCACTTCACTGCAAAGACCGTGATGCAGTGCGACAGTGAGTTTTCACTGCATTTACACGCAGGTTAAAAGTCCAAATTCAGTCGGACTAAGACAGTCATTTAGTTTTCTTATTAACCCATGAGTCCGACTTAAATCAAGCTAGTCTTAGTTGGACTGAAATACCTGGATAATACAATTTATAGTCTGATTACTCCTGAATCCATTTTTTATCTCACTGTCAGACAGACTTTTCCAACAGGAAAGGGAAGTTTGTAAACCACTCACTCTCCCACACCAAAGTCCATAGAGAAAATCAGTGATTTTAGCTCACAGGGACACAGGAGCTGCTGGTCTACTGCTGCCTCGTGTGGTCACTTTGTGTCACTGACGTAAATCTGAACAAAGGATTTCAAACAGTGAAGTGACAGAATAAGACATTTGAACTTAGTGATGGAGGCAGCAGTGGATCAACAACTCCTGTGTCCCTGTGAGCTAAAATCACTGATTTTCTCTATGGACTTTGGTGTGGGAGAGTGAGTGGTTTACAAACTTCACTTTCCTGTTGGAAAAGTCTGTCTGACAGTGAGATAAAGACGTGAACATGTTCTGAAGATGTCATTGACTTAAACTGATATAGATTTTATTACAGAAGTCTTTAATAAGTGGCTAAAATCATATTTTCTCATCAATGATTCATAGGTTATAGTTGAATTTTCCTTTTCCAAGGTTTATGTTTTTATTTTTCATTCATCCAGATGAAAATGCAACCTCAGATTTTTCAAACACACACATGCAAAACACACACACACACACACACACACACACACACACCCACATGCACACACACACACACACCCACATGCACAGACTTTTCTGTGGACAGCAGCTGTACATGACCACCGTTCAAAACCTGAACTATCCCTTTAATTTAACTCACCAGACTAACACCATTAATATAGAAAAAAGGGAAACAATATAATTTGTTGAAGTAACTGAACCAGGATCATCTGAAACTCATTAACCAACACACACGCACACACACACACACACAGAGTGAGCTGAGAAAATCTAATCTGAGAGCAGATTAATTTAAGAGTATTACAGCAGAAAGAGATGATGACATCACTTATTTATTTTGAACTTGTTGAGGCTGGTGGGCGGAGCTAAAACACTTACATTGTGCTGCTGCTGTCATGGCAACTGTGTTTCAGAGGGAGAAGAAGAGAGTCCTGTTTCTCTACAACCTGCAGCTCCAGAGACGCATTTCCTGTGTGGACAGTGAACGCATCCTGAGACGTGGACGCAGGATCAGGACGGTGAGAGACATTTATGTCCACGTGTAGAGCGCTAACATGTTGATTTGTTTCTGGGTCGATTTCAATTGATCACTTTATTTTAAAAGATTAATTAAACTAGGGATTAGCCCCGCCCTCAAACACAGACAGGCCAATCATTCACTCTTTTCATTCATTTCTGAAACGCTGTTGAACAATGATAAAGTTTTCTGTACTAGCAAGCTAATGACGGCTAATTAGCTAATGGCTAATTGTCATTAATGTGATGTAACCAACTTAAAAGTTAACGTAACGTAACATTAGCTCAGTAGCTGCATCCAAGTTTTATCAACGTGAGAAGTTTCATCCTAACAACACTGAGTTAGCTTCACGCTAACAACACAAGCTCGTTACACAACACTGATTTAGCTACATGCTAACAACACAAGCCGGTAACACAACACTGATTTAGCTTCATGCTAAAAAAAAGCTGACAACACAACACTGAGTTAGCATCAAGCTAACAAAACAAGTCAACAACACATTACAGTGTCCGCTACATGCTAATAACATAAGCTGACAATACAAATATATTAGCTAAATGCTAACAAAACTGACTTAGGTTAATGCTATCAACACAAGCCAGTAACACAACACTGATTTAGCTGCACGCTAACAACAAGTTGGCAAAACAACTTTGTTCTCTGTCGTGTCTCTGCAGGTGTTTCAGCGTCTGACCAGTTGGGGGCGTCATCGCTGTTGCCATGACAAACAGGAGTCTGACTCTGAGACGCACTATGAACCCGGTTAGACAGGAAGAGGAAGATGCTAACGGCTAAAGGAAGTTCCCTCTTTGGTCGACTGAAAATGTCGTCAGGTCAAGGAAACATGAGGTTGTTCAGAGAACCCGACTGCACTTAACCTAAACTCCAGAACTCCTTCCATCATGAAGTGAGACGTTCTGCAGCCAGAAGCTCCGCCCACTCACAGACACAAATAACCACAGTCACGTGTTTGTTTGTTTGTTTGTAAACATGTGACTGTGTTATTTCTTCGCTTGTTCATGTTCCTGAAACTGAAACTGCTGAAATGTGTTGTTTGTTTTTGTTGTTCTGTGTTTGTTTCCTTATCAGTGTTTCCAAAATAAAGGTGAAATAAAAAATAATCTGAATGGATCATTTTTATCAATAAACAGCTGATCAGCTGACGTGTGTGTACGTATACTGTATTAAGAGTTACAATGTTTATCAACTTGTTTTCATTTAAATCTGGACGATGCCATGTTCCTCATGCTTTGCTCTTGTTAGGACACGTATGATCTCTCTCAGAACAGCAGAGGGAGCCCTAGAGTCCAACCCTTCTCAGCTGATCCTCTGTCACGTGCGGCGTCGCTCGCTTCATTCACACTTTTAATCTGATCACCTTATTCCCTGCACTGATCTGTGATTAGCTGCGTGAGCGTCACATGATCACATGATCACTCTGTTCACACTTGAAGATTAGTGTCACATTTCTGCGGACGTGAGAGGTCACCAAGGGTCACCTGAGGTCACTTTTTGGTACTTTTCACATCATTATGGAAAAATAAAGTGAATGTGTGTGTGTGTGGTTGTAATTCCTCTCTAGAAGTGTTTTGCTGAGATTAGACAGGAAGTGATTCAATCTGTGTGTGTGTGTGTCCTTTAATTCTACATCCAGTTTGATGTCAAAATAAAACCCATTTACTGTGTGTAACTGTGTTCTTCAGTCTCACATGTTAGTTTTTAGTATTTAGTGGTAAATGGTAGCATTGTAGCTAGTTTCGCTAACTAGCGACCGACCTGAGTACATTCGATAAACGCAGTACTTTGTGGAGCAGCGCAGTAACGTGTCCACAGACACCAGCAGGGGGCAGAGCTGTGCATACGACGCAGTAAAAACTACAGCTTCCTGTTCAGAGTGGCCATCTTGATTTGAGAACTTTCATCATGAGGAGTTTGATGACTTGAAATCACAAGTGCACGTGATTTTTAACTCAAATGTTTTACTTAAAACTAAAAACTCAAGAAGTCTGAGTACAGCTGTAACACTTCACATGTTCACACAAAAAATATAGCAGGTGGTGTTTTAAAGGATTGATTATTCATATATATACTGAGTGATTTCAGCTAAAGTTGTGTTTAATCATCTAAAATGAAACAGTTTTACACAGATTGAGATTGTTAAAGAATCCACATTTGAATTTCATGATATTTGACAATTATTTGGTAAAAATAATGTTAGTTAGAATAATAATGTTATTGTAGATACTTTTATTCATAGAGACTGTGAAATGCCAGTTTCTGTGTAAAATGCTTATTGTGATTCACCCTTTTATTTTGAATCTACTTCCGGTACGCTTCGTTAGTTCCGGTTAGCTTCACTCAGCGGAATGACGCTCCGCTATAAACGCAATAAGAGCTCTCACTGTCGTTAAGTCACCGTGTGCCGTCAACACGAACTCTTCCGACTTTAGCCGAACGTTTACCGCCTCACACCGACCGGCTCCTCCCGGTGCTGACGGGACTTTGTAGCGGCAGAACCTGCGCAGTTAACGGACGGTCCCGCTCCTGCCTGAGCTCGTTACCATGGAGTTTCGGCGGAACTTCGTCCGGAGCTCCAGCACGGAGAGGTAACGGCAACGGGGCCCGAGCTTCCTCGCGTGCAGCGCCGCCTCAGCAGCGACCTGTTGCCGCTGACGCAGAGAAGATGAGCGGAGCCGCGGCCGCGCTGCTGCCGCTCCTGCCGCTGCTGCCGCTGCTGCGGCTGCTGAGCGGCAGCGCTGCCTTCACGGTCTCCAGGTCCTTGAACGCACCGCAGCAGCTAGAAATTCTGCTACACCGACATACGGACGGTACCGACGGTCTGATCAGAACCGTGACAAGTAAGGACGTTTACACTGATTATGATTACCTAACTAACTAACTAACTAACTAACTAACTAACTAACTAAGTCCATTAAGTCATGTTCTGATCCTGAGTTGAGCAGTTGAAGTTGTATTTGATCATTTATAAAGTAACTTCCTGTTACTTTACTGGTTTTATGTGATTGTTAATACTGAAGTTAAACCTGAAACTGAGTTTCAGTCAGAAGTTTAACTTGAGGTTAAACCTGAAATTAACTGAATTACCAGATATAAAAGTGAAGATCAACCTGAGGTTAAACCTAAACCTAAAGTTAAACCTGAGATGAAACCTGAGGTTGCTTGGTAACCTGAAGTTAAACCTGAGATTAAACCTGACCTTGCTTGGTAACCTGAAGTTAAACCTGAGCTTGCTTGGTAACCTGACGTTAAACCTGAGATTAAACCTGAGTTTGCTTGGTAACCTGACGTTAAACCTGAGATTAAACCTGAGCTTGCTTGGTAACCTGAAGTAAAACCTGAGATTAGACCTGAACTTGCTTGGTAACCTGGCGTTAAACCTGAGATTAAACCTGAGATTACTTGGTAACCTGAAGTAAAACCTGAGATTAGACCTGAACTTGCTTGGTAACCTGGCGTTAAACCTGAGATTAAACCTGAGCTTGCTTGGTAACCTGAAGTAAAACCTGAGATTAGACCTGAACTTGCTTGGTAACCTGGCGTTAAACCTGAGATTAAACCTGAGCTTGCTTGGTAACCTGAAGTAAAACCTGAGATTAGACCTGAACTTGCTTGGTAACCTGGCGTTAAACCTGAGATTAAACCTGAGCTTGCTTGGTAACCTGAAGTAAAACCTGAGATTAGACCTGAACTTGCTTGGTAACCTGGCGTTAAACCTGAGATTAAACCTGAGCTTGCTTGGTAACCTGAAGTAAAACCTGAGATTAGACCTGAACTTGCTTGGTAACCTGGCGTTAAACCTGAGATTAAACCTGAGCTTGCTTGGTAACCTGAAGTAAAACCTGAGATTAGACCTGAACTTGCTTGGTAACCTGGCGTTAAACCTGAGATTAAACCTGAGCTTGCTTGGTAACCTGAAGTAAAACCTGAGATTAGACCTGAACTTGCTTGGTAACCTGGCGTTAAACCTGAGATTAAACCTGAGCTTGCTTGGTAACCTGAAGTAAAACCTGAGATTAGACCTGAACTTGCTTGGTAACCTGGCGTTAAACCTGAGATTAAACCTGAGCTTGCTTGGTAACCTGAAGTAAAACCTGAGATTAGACCTGAACTTGCTTGGTAACCTGGCGTTAAACCTGAGATTAAACCTGAGATTACTTGGTAACCTGAAGTTAAACCTGAGATTAAACCTGACCTTGCTTGGTAACCTGAAGTAAAACCTGAGCTTGCTTGGTAACCTGAAGTTAAACCTGAGCTTGCTTGGTAACCTGACGTTAAACCTGAGATTAAACCTGACCTTGCTTGGTAACCGTTAAACCTGAGATTAAACCTGAGCTTGCTTGGTAACCTGACGTTAAACCTGAGATTAAACCTGAGCTTGCGTGTCAGGTGATCTAGGGTCAGAGTTCACAGCTGATGTCAGAGCCAGTGATGTTTACTTAAGTGTTTTAAATAAAGTTGTGTCTCTGTGTCCTCTGCTGCCAAGGACAGACAGAATTAGCCGTCTGAGCTTCTTTACTCTGAATCACTAAAAAACTAGATCAAGTTAATCAGCTCACGTTAGCAGACGACGTTAGCAGACGACGCTAGCGGACGATGCTAGCAGACAACATGCTGATGTCACTGTTAGCATCTGTATGTGTCCTCAGGTGCGGGCAGAAGACAGCACCCCCTGCTGGAGAAGACACGCCCCTTCATCCTGGTGGACGGACAGAGGCGGAGCCTCGCTGAAGCCTTCCAGGTGATACACCTGTCCTGGTTTTAATGGTTTAGTGACACTGGTTCAGATCCAGGACTTAGGTCTCTCTGAGTCACATGTGATCTTATC
>JAFBJR010001742.1:0-25000 GCA_016785285.1 Brachirus orientalis
TCAGACTATTGATCAGTGATTACACTGACACTAATATGTGATCAGCTGATTCTCACGTGACTCAACATCCAACTACAAACGTCAACACGTCACAACATCAAACGCGACGCAGAAAAAACATATTCCCGCTCAATGAAGATGATCGATGCGATCGATCCGTTTCTGACCGGAAGTTGTCAACTGATTCAGCGTCACTTACCTCCGCGTCGTCGAAGATTTTCCGCGCGGTTTTTGACGCCAGGACGCGGGTGGAGTTCAGACTCGGAGGCTGAAAACAAGACAAACAACGTCCAGGTCAAGACAGTGACCACTGTAGGTCAGCTGAGGAAAATGGCCGCCGTCAGTTTGACGCTCTCACCGTGTTTTCTTTGTCCAGCGCCATTTTGCTTGTTCGGCTGACGAGCGCGTTTTCGTCCTTCACAGAGAGAGGAGAGCGAGCGGAGAGCATTTTTACACCGGGAATGACGTCACAGAGGAGAAAAGTGCAGAAACACACACACAGACTGACGTCACAGAGGAGAAAAGGAGGGAAAGTGGTGCTGCAGTAGCAGCAGCAGCGTCACACACACACACACACAGGCAGAGAGAGAGCGGAGAGTGAAGCAGCTTCTCTGTCCGAGGATCCTTTATATTGAAATCTTGGCGCGTGAACTCAGCCAGCCAATGACAGCGCAGCTCGTGGAGGAGCTTTAAAAGTCACGCTGCGACGGAACCAATCAGATGGCGTGCCGCGTTCACGTGGCACGCCATCTGAGCGCCTTTGTTAGTTTGTCCGAGTTACAA
The DNA here is from genome assembly GCA_016785285.1 of Brachirus orientalis. Taxonomy (NCBI): domain Eukaryota; kingdom Metazoa; phylum Chordata; class Actinopteri; order Pleuronectiformes; family Soleidae; genus Brachirus; species Brachirus orientalis. The sequence goes on from JAFBJR010001742.1 coordinate 784, forward strand.
AACCACGAACGATGAGTGTTTACGAAACACATTTTCGTTTCATAAAAGAAAAATACAAAATACTTTTATTCGTGACGTAACCGTGCTAAACCGCCATTTCACAACACGGTCTTTAAGTGTTAGATCAACGTTAAAGTCCGAGAAGTTTTTCTGACGTATTTCTTCAGTATATGCATATCACTTAATATTGATATATATAACATAGATTACACTAGGTGTAATCAGATTACTTAGGTAAATATATTCAGATGACATTGTTGGAAGAAAACAGATTAGTGACACAAATGAAATCAGATTTTTTGTTTACATAATCTGATTAATTGGGTGGTTTTAAACATTTGAGACTATCTAATTCAGTAACTTTAGTATACATAATCTGATTATTTCAGTGGGCACAAGCAGATTACATTAATTCAGTGGTCCTGATCAGAATATGTGAGTTTATGTAATCTAGTTATTTTAGTGTACACAATCAAAATAGTCTAGTGGATGAAATCAGATTACTTCACAATTTCATTCAAACAATGAGAAAGACTATAAATATGGTAAAATTCTTTAAAAAAAAACATGTTTTTTTTTTTTTTAATATTTATATTTCCCAAAGATATTTAATATAATAAAATGAAGATTATCAAAGTAACAGCCTTTAAAACCAGGAAAGGTCATCACAGATACTTGATCATATGACCACATTATCTGGTGTCATGTCGTGTGCTTCAGTAACTGTGATATTTGTCGTAAAAAGAAGCAGAATGAGCTCTTTGTTTTGAACGTAATTGTGCTGCAGTACCGCTCTCAGCCTCACGGAGGCGCTGTGACCACAGTTCATCTCCCGCTTGTTTTTTTTGTTTTTGGCTGCAGCAGAATGTCGGTCAGTAAGGCAAGTGGGCGGGTCCCTCGTCAGCCAATGACGCGCTTCTCTCACGGTCTCGGCACTGACGTCATCTCTCTGCTCATTGGTCACACCCCCCGCAGTGGCCGCCTCGGGATTGGCTGGCCGCTGTTACCGGGCGGAGCGAGCAGCCGCGGCTCCGCTTGTGTGTAACACGACACTGTCGCCGAGCAGAAACTTCCTACACGGAACCGAGTTCACCGCGGCACGTGACCGTCTCTGTGGTTTCCCGCCTCTGACTGACCTGCTTTCATGGTCCAGTTTATTCACACACAAATATGTTTTCTATCTTAGTGAGGACACTTCGAAGACAATATGACGTAGCCCCTAAACCTCACCTTAACCCAAAACTAGGTCTTAACCATGAAAAAACCCTTTAAAGTTGTGAGGACCAGACAAAATGTCCTCACACGCACGCGCACACACGCACGCACACACACACACTGCATTATTTTCCATTCATTTAAACAGACTAAACAAAACCTTATCACAAACCAGTTAAATCTTAGTCCTAAACTTAACCAGTTAATCATTAATGAGGTTCTGCCTCATTAGGACCAGGTTCTGGTCTCCATGACAAGGTCAGTGTTTAGCACAGACTTATTATGTATAAATGAACTGACTTAACTTTGGCTGTTTTGCAGGCCATTTCAACAGATTTAGGTAAAAATTTGCAAACTTATGAGGTCATTTTAAAACTAATATACTTTTTAAAAAAATAAAATAAATAATGATAATAATAACTGTATTAACAGTACTTTTAGTTTTGTTTCTTTTCATACATTTTATTTATAGGTACCTTTCAAGACAGGATTAAAACCATATAAAAGACTACAAAAGACAGCATACACTGTAATAATCAGTTCATTAAAAACAATATAAAATGATTTATTATTTAATTTAATTTAATGTACTGTTGTCATAACCCCGTCCCTGTGTGTGTGTGTGTGTTCTCTGCAGGTTCTCGTTTCCTCCCACAGTCCACAAACATACAGAGCTTCACTGTTGACTCTAAATTGACTGTAGGTGTGAATGTTCATCTCTGTGTCTTTGACCTGGGGCAGACATGTGACCCCTGTGTCAGCCAGGATTGGCTCCACCTCCCCGCGACGTTACGGTCCAGTTAAAAAAACCTTTGTAGATAAACATAATAAATGAATAATAATTGTAAACCAACTATTTTATTAGATTTTTTTTAATTATAAAAGTCATTTTCGTTTGTTTTACCATCACTTACAGGCAAATGTTGAGAAATGGGATAATTCTGATAAAAGCTGTTATTATTAAGAATTACATTTCATAACATGAGGTATTTTCATACTGGCTACAATGTGGCCAAATCAGACTATGAAAAAAACAGCATTTATTCCTCGACAAAGTTTTATTAAATAATAAAAGAACTATAATAATAATAATAATGTGTAACATAAAAAAAGAGTAGGTAGTATCACAGTGAGGAATACTGTCCACTGACATTTATAAAATATCAATAACTCAAACTGTCAATAAATGCAGATTGGAATACATATACCATTCGTATAGACATGAACATATTTACAGTATTTACATGAAAGAAGGTAAACAATAGAAGCACAAATACAGAGGCTTTGGCAAAAAATGAGAGAAAACAAGAGTGCATATAGTTGAATAGAGGTGACATAAACTCAGGACGTAAACATGGTTTTTACAAAAACAGCTCCATTTTTAAAACTCCAGTGCAATGTCAGATTTTTGTCGGTTTGTGTGGATGAATAGCCGCCGTTGCTGCCTCCTCCTCCTCCTCCTCCTCCTCCTCCTCCTCCTCCTCCTCGGTGAGTTTGTGTTGTGTGGGAATAACATGTCCTGAGCAAAGCCGGACACTTGCTCTGTCCTCGCTGGCTGCTCCGGCTACAACCACAGGAGCTGAAATCAGATTCTCTGGATGTTAAAGAGATAGTCCAGGTGGTTTTATGAGGCACTGACCAAAGAGTCAGTGCTGCCTGAGATGATGGCTCCCCCTGCTGGCCTCCTGTGCCTTCAACAGGTAACAAAATCTTAATATAGATACTAGATCTAGAAGTCTACGATATCTTCAGAACATGTTCACGTCTTTATCTCACTGTTAGACAGACTTTTCCAACAGGAAAGTGAAGTTTGTAAACCACTCACTCTCCCACACCAAAGTCCATAGAGAAAACCAGTGATTTTAGCTCACAGGGACACAGGAGTTGTTGATCCACTGCTGCCTCGTGTGGTCACTTTGTGTCACTGATGTATGTCTAAATTAAATATTTCTAATGCTGAATTGAAAAAAAAGACATTTGAACTTAGTGATGGAGGCAGCAGTGGATCAACAACTCCTGTGTCCCTGTGATGTAAAATCACTCATTTTCTCTATGGACTTTGGTGTGGGAGAGTGAGTGGAAACCTGTTTCTCCTGCTGAGAGCCATGTTTTCAGAGTGGATGGAGTCAGCACTGACTTTGTGTCAGTATCACAAACCTGAACTACAGATAAATCAATAGACTCATGTAAATTTTGGAGGCATTAAATGCATCATAATCTGTGAGCTATCAGCACAACAAGAATTTATTTTTTTTGCTAGTTTTCGTTAGCTTGGTAGCTAACAGAACAAAGCGTCCAGTCAACTAAAAAGTAAAGTCAGTGTTGGGAAGCATCGTTGCGTTTACTGACATAGTGTAAAGTGCAGTTCTCTGAAGTGTTGATGCAGTAATTAACCTTTTTTTTTGTGCCAAAGTTTTGTAAAGATTCAAAGCTCCGACTGGAAAAAAGGCTTGGGTTTCATCGTCAGTTGCTGGAGTGTAATGACTGTTTTGGCCTCAGAGGGGAGCTGGTGTGTCAGACGCTCGGAGGCTCAACAAGAAAAGAAAAAGCAAGATCCTGTGGAAACAGACCTGCTGTGGTTTCCATGGCAACCAGTTGAATGAAAGATTAAACAGCCAAAACTGATTTGTGACTGAAGCTCCGCCTCCTGAGTCCTGAGTCGGCGTCCTGACGGAGTCCGTTAGTTTGCGGTGGGAATGAGCACCCTGACAGGAAGGGCGGGGCCTCGGCTCTGACCTTTGGGCAGGGCCACTTTGTTGAGGTCACCGGTGTCGGTGGGCCACGAGGACGTCCTCTTGGACGTCATGTGCCGCCGGGCGTGTTTGGTCAGGTGGTCGCTGCGCATGAAGCGGCGGTCACACACACCGCAGACGAACTTCTTCTCGCCAGTGTGCGTCCGTCGGTGGCGGGAAAGCTCGTCGGAGCGGGCGAACTTTTTGTCGCAGCCTTCCCAGTGACAGCTGAACGGCTTTTCACCTGCACACGAAGAACAAAGATTTAACAAACACAGAGTGTGGGCGGAGCCATCATGACCTCCACACTGACTTATGTGGATGTATGTATGTATGTGTTAATCCAGGGAAAGACTTATTTCACTTTTAATCATTTTTAGGGCTGCGACAATTTTTCAATTAATCGATTATTAATCAGTTACTAAATTAATCAACTATCTTGATAATTGATTATTCAGTTTGAGTGGCTTTTTTTTAATAATTCAAACCAGTTTCTGTGATTTTTCAGCTTCTAAAATGTAAATATTTTCTGGTTTCTTTGTTCCAAATAACAAAGAAATCATACAAACTGAATCATTTTGGTTTGTGGACGAAACAAGACATCTGAGAACGTCATCATCATTTCCAGGTTTGACAAACACTGATGAAGATTCTCTGGTCAAACAATGACTCGATTAGTGGAGAAAATGGCGGTCGAGTGGTTCACAAACTCACTTTCCTGTTGGGAAAGTCTAACAGTGAGACAAAGACGTGGACATGTTCCGGAGACATCATAGTCTGTGTTTGTGGTGACTGCGCCTCCTACCTGTGTGCGTGCGCAGGTGCGCCTTCAGGTGCGAACTCTTGAAGTACGTCTTCTTGCAGCCCAGGAAGTTGCAGACGTAGTTTCTCCTGCGGGAGAATTCGGCCTGCGAGGAGGCGCTGCTCACTCCTGATGGCATGTAAACCGGAGCCGGGGCCAGGGGGAGGAGCTTGGTGCTGCCCAGGGTCATGACCGTCTGCTGACCCTGCGAGGACTGCGACACGTGTGGCTGCGGGACCACGAACATCACGGCGCCCTGTGGAACGGCGGAGCCCACCAACAGAGGCTGAGTGAAGGTGGGCGGAGCCTGAGGCAGGATGGGCTTCGGCCCCCCCGCAGTCTGCAACTGAACCGGAGCCTGGACGAAGGCGGAGATCACCCCCGCCCCCCCGCTCACCGGGATCACCTGACAGAGGAGCGGAGGAGCCGAGACCGGCGAGGAAGAGGAGGAAGAGGAAGACACCAGGGAGGAGCGAGGACTGCTGGGACGTGGGGGACGTCCACTCTTCTCTGGAGGCATCAGTGGAGATGTGGGCGTTTCTGTCAACTGCGAGCAGGAAGGGGCGGGAACACTGAGGCTGTCGGCGGTGTGGCGGATGACGCTGGTGGCCATGGCTCTGCTGGGCGGAGCCACGTGAGACGACTCTCTCTGAGGTGGAAGTCCCGAGACATGAGGGAGGCCAGGGTGGGAGTCACTGAGGAGGGCGGAGCCAACACGGAGCCCCAGGCCGGGTAAGACTTGTGTGGAGGCGGGGCTTGGAGCAGACGTGGTGGTGAGGACAGCAGTGGTGGACGCGTCGGAGAAGCTCGGACTGTGAGGTGGAGTCATACACTGAAGGAACCAATAACATATTTAATATGTTATTATCATATGTTAGACAAATGTTTTAAAGGGATAATTCTTAAGTTAAAGCTTATCTTAAAGTTTGTAAACCACTCACTCTCCCACACCAAAGTCCATAGAGAAAATCAGTGATTTTAGCTCACAGGGACACAGGAGCTGCTGGTCTACTGCTGCCTCGTGTGGTCACTTTGTGTCACTGAGGTCAATCTGAACAAAGGATTTTAAAGGCCAAACTCATAAGATAACACATTTAAACTTACTGATAAAGGCGGCAGTGGATCAACAACTCCTGTGTGTTGTGATGTAAAATCACTGGTTTTTTCTATGGACTTTGGTGTGGGAGAGTGAGTGGTTTACAAAAGTATAAATTTAAATTCTTTGTTTTCTTGTGTTACTGTTGGAAACGATGTTTTCACTTAGCACTCACATACGATTTCATTCTTCATGTATAAGATAAAATAATATATATAGTCAACATTAAAAATGTGTGCTTTTTTAAATTCTCCTCTCACCAGTGAGGACAGAGCGATCAGGTCTTTGCCAGTGTCCACTCCGTCCGGCTGCAGCTGGATGGAGTCACATGAGTCAGAGGTGGGCGTCAGTGGGCGGGGTTTATGCAAACTTTGATCCCAGAAGCTCATGCTAACCAGCGCTTCGGCAGCCTCCAGGTCGTTGTACTCGATACGTGGCTTCGACTTCATGGTCGCCCCCTGCTGTCCGTCCATACTGTCAACCTGAGGCAGATATGGAAGACAGAGAGTCAGAAACAAGAAGGGAAAAAGAGGGAGAATCTGGTATGGTCAGAAATCAATAACCATCAATATGTGGTCACTTTATTCTACAGCCACTGCTCTGATCATCTGTGATAACTCCACCACCTACTCTGATAAAGCTAACAGCTAAGCTAACAGCTGAGTCAGTGGATGTGTTTGTTATTTATTTTATAGCAAACAGCTCAGCAAAAAAGGTTTGTTTACTTCATTGGAGCTAACAGTTCATCTAAGAGCTAGGCTAACAGGTTTGTTTACTGCATTGGAGCTAACAGTTCATCTAAGAGCTAGGCTAACAGGTTTGTTTACTACATTGGAGCTAACAGTTCATCTACGAGCTAAGCTAACAGGTTTGTTACTACATTGGAGCTAACCATTCATCTACGAGCTAGGCTAACAGGTTTGTTACTACATTGGAGCTAACAGTTCATCTAAGAGCTAGGCTAACAGGTTTGTTTACTGCATTGGAGCTAACAGTTCATCTAAGAGCTAGGCTAACAGGTTTGTTTACTACATTGGAGCTAACAGTTCATCTAAGAGCTAGGCTAACAGCATATTTGTTCATTATCTTGTCATCTACAGGGTAAAACCAGGAAAATATTCTACACACTGTTATTCAGAGTATTGTTGTCTTGTTTGTTGTTTACACTGTGTCGTTCACTGTATTTTTTCCTGGTGCAGACAGAACATTTGTGTTGGTTAGTGAACTTATTATTATTATTATTATTATTGATCATTAAAACATAAAAAGTGCTGTGCTTTCACATCAGTTGGTTCAGTCTGTCACACATTAAAAAAACCTGAACTGTCCCTTTTCTTCCTCAGCAGTAAAACTCTTCTCTCAGCTGCCACTAGGTGGCGCGTGTTGCCCCCACATGAACTCTCACTGCAGCCGTCGACTAATGACGTCACTCCTTTATTTTCTACTTTTCCCGTCAAACTTAGAATTAAAGAAAAATAATACGAACATAAAATAAAATGTGTTGAGTTTGAGATCAGCTGACAAAACAAAGAGAGGGAAACGGGAAGATGATTCAGTGATAACAAAAAAAGTAAAGAAAACAAAGAAAAACGTGAAAACAAAGACTGTAAAAAACAGTCATCACTCACAAGCAAATACACAAACACACTGTAAAAAATGAAAGGAAACAAAGAAGAGTCTGTAAAAAAATAACAGTGTTGAGGAGACAAAGAGCTGCGGGGGGGGGGGGGGGGGGGGGGGGGGGACCCAGACCTACATACTGTATGTACATACACGAGAGAGAGAGAGAGAGAGAGAGAGAGACTGTCTGTCTGTCCAGACTGTGAGGAAACTTCCTCTTTAAAGAGCACGCACGCACGCGCACACACACATACACAAGCCACGCCCACATTAACGTGCACCGAATCACCCCAAAGAGAGAGAGAGAGGGAGAGAGAGAGAGGAAGCTCCTGACAGGAAGTGTAGTTTAAGAAAACAAAAAGTCGATCTGTTGAAACACACACACACACACACAGTGAAACAGGAAGAAACAATATTATTATTGATTAGTTTTACTAGAAATAAAATAAATCAGGTTTATGGTTTTATTTTCTAAACGTAGTCCTGTTTTTTTTTTTAATTTAAATTGATTGATTGACAGTCGGTCACTAAATCTCTGTCCTCTGATGTTTTACAGAACCATCGATCGATCGATCGATCAGACGCTGCCGATCAATCATGAGAAACTTCTACTGTGAACACACATCAACACAAACACAACACTGTCACGAGACAACAGCACAACATTAGGACGGTTACACAACAACACAATAATTAAAATACAACACGGTGACGACAAACACACAAACAAGTTCAAACAAAACAACAGCACAATAAACACAGCATCAGTGTGTGTGTGTGCGCGTGAGTGTGCGCGTGTGTGTGCGCGTGTGTGTGTGCGTGTGTCCTCAGATAAACCAGCGGCAGCTGCTTCACTCAACAGCCGGACTCTGAGCACCGACGAGCGGACTCACCTGACAGCAGCGCCCCGTGAAGCTGAGCATGAAGCGGGACACTGAGCGGAGCAGCAGCCGGAGACAGCAGCGGGGGAGCGGGCAGACTCAGCGAGGAGAGCCGGGTCCGGGTCCAGGTCCAGGTCCGGGTCCAGAGTCAGACTGTTTCAACTGAGCGGAGCCAAATAACAATAATAAAAAAAAAAATACACATTGGCTCAAAAAAAAAAAAAAAAAAAACAGCTAGAGAAACAAAGTGAGCGCAGTCTCGCGGCTGGTAACACGCAGCCAATCACAGGCCGAGGTGTAGCGACGAGCAGCCAATCACAGGCGAGGCGCGGCGTGATCAGGACGTGCTCGTGCTGCCATTGGCCCGGGGTGGGGTGCGTGGCTGTCGAGGGGCGTGGCCAGGGAGTCAACGGTGTCAGAGTAAACCCGGTGAACCCGGGAGCGCGCGCCAACTGGGGGAAAGGTTGGGAGGCAGAGGGAGGCGCGAGGCGCGGGCGCGAGAGGCGCGAGGGCGCGCGTCTGCAGGGGAAAAAGAAGAGGGTTTTTAAAATTAGAAAAATGCTAAAAGATGACGAAATTAACACAAAATCGTATTAAACATGACATTATTTACATAAAATTAAGGAAAAATAAAATAAACTTTCAGAAGAACAGAAAAACTACATAAACAATTCAATAACAATATTCTTTATATATATGTATTTTATGAGATTTTTTTTAAATAGTTGAGCTGTTTTTTACATTAAAATATTATGTCAAAAATGGATTTTCAGTATTTTTGTCTCCAGTGTTTTGTGACAACATGGATCAATGAAGTCTGATTGATCAATTGATTGATTGTCAGTTTCTGAAGTAAAGTGAATAGAAGCTGCAGAGGAGAAGGAAAAAAAACCCAATACATTATCAATAAGAACAAAGAAGCAGCTTCTCATTGTCCTCTCTGCTCACTTTAGCTCCGCCCCCATGAACCCGGGGACTCTTGCTACACACACACACACACACACACACACACACCAGCTCTGCAGACTGCACGCCACACACAAACTACGGTGGCCCGGGAGGACGCCCTCATCCTCTTCGCTCATTGATGCAGCTGGTTTGAAATGTGGGCGGAGCCGTTCTTTGTTTACGCTCTAAAAACCAAAACACACGCTTTCAGGCTGCCATAGAAACGCAGCGGCACAAGATGGCGCTCTGTATGATTCTGAGGCTGCAGGGAAAAATGTACCCCAAAATTTTAATTACATTTTTGGCCAATAAATGGTGTTAAATGTCACGTAGTGCAGCTTTAAAGTGGAGCTTCATCGTCATCATCATCAACGCTGGAGTGAAGTGGTAATGCGTGTGTGTGCGTGTGTGTGTGTGTGTGTGTGAGGTTACATCATCTCGTCTGACAGAAACAAAGAGATTCTGGTTTGCTGGTGTTTCCTTCACCAGAGTTTGACTGACAGAGACCTGTCCTCCCAGGACACCTGGAGACACACAGAGGGACAGAGGGACAGACACCGAGACACAGGGAACGATGTGCTGCTGCAGCTTCACACACAAAGGAGGAAAAGTGGGACAAAGAAAGACAGAGGTGACGCCAGTTCATTTTCCCTCCCGAGTTCACTGAGGTTGGAAAATGAAAAAAGGAAAAGACGGAGTCGGTTTCTAGGCAGAAAAGACGGACGGAGTTGGAGCAGCAGGAAAACCAGCAGCAGAGACAAAGACGGGGACAGGGACAGAGACAGAGACAGAGAGAGAGACAGGGACAGAGACAGAGAGAGAGACAGGGACAGAGACAGGGACAGAGACAGGGACAATGACAGAGACAGAGAGAGAGACAGAGACAGAGAGAGAGACAGGGATAGAGGCAGGGACAATGACAGAGACAGGGATAGAGACAGGGACAATGACAGAGACAGGGACAGAGACAATGACAGAGACAGGGACAGCGACAATGACAGAGACAGGGACAGAGACAATGACAGAGACAGGGACAATGATAGAGACAGGGACAGAGACAATGACAGAGACAGGGACAGAGACAGAGACAGAGAGAGAGACAGAGACAGAGACAGGGACAATGACAGAGACAGAGACAGAGACAGAGACAGGGACAATGACAGAGACAGGGACAGAGACATAGAGAGAGACAGTAAAAGAGAGAGGGCGAGGGACAGGGAAGGGACAGAGACAATGACAGAGACAGGGACAGGGACAATGATAGAGACAGGGACAATGACAGAGACAGAGACAGAGACAATGGCAGAGACAGGGACAGAGACAATGACAGAGACAGGGACAGGGACAATGATAGAGACAGGGACAATGACAGAGACACAATGGCAGAGACAGGGACAGAGACAATGACAGAGACAGGGACAGGGACAATGATAGAGACAGGGACAATGACAGAGACAGGGACAGAGACAGGGACAATGACAGGGACAGAGACAGGGATAGAGACAGAGACAATGACAGAGACAGGGATAGAGACAGAGAGAGTGACAGAGACAGGGATAGAGACAGAGACAATGACAGGGACAGGGACAATGACAGAGACAGGGATAGAGACAGGGACAGAGACAGGGACAATGACAGAGACAGAGACAGGGACAGAGACAGAGAGAGAGAGAGAGACAGAGAGAGAGACAGGGATAGAGACAGGGACAATGACAGAGACAGGGACAGAGACAATGACAGGGACAGGGACAGAGACAGAGACAGGGATAGAGACAGGGACAATGACAGAGACAGGGATAGAGACAGGGACAATGACAGAGACAGGGACAGAGACAATGGCAGAGACAGGGACAGAGACAGAGACAGAGAGAGAGACAGGGACAGAGACAGAGAGAGAGACAGGGACAGAGACAGGGACAATGACAGAGACAGAGACAGAGACAGAGACAGAGAGAGAGAGAGAGACAGAGAGAGAGACAGGGACAGAGACAGAGACAGAGACAGGGATAGAGACAGGGACAATGACAGAGACAGGGACAGAGACAATGGCAGAGACAGGGACAGAGACAATGACAGAGACAGGGACAGGGACAATGATAGAGACAGGGACAATGACAGAGACAGAGACAGGGACAGAGACAGGGACAATGACAGGGACAATGGCAGAGACAGAGACAGGGATAGAGACAGAGACAATGACAGAGACAGGGATAGAGACAGAGAGAGAGACAGGGACAATGACAGAGACAGGGACAATGACAGGGACAGGGACAGAGACAGGGACAGAGACAATGACAGGGACAGGGACAATGACAGAGACAGGGATAGAGACAGAGACAATGACAGGGACAGAGACAATGACAGAGACAGGGACAGAGACAGGGATAGAGACAGGGACAGGGACAATGACAGGGACAGGGACAGAGACAGGGACAGAGACAATGACAGGGACAGGGACAATGACAGAGACAGGGATAGAGACAGAGACAATGACAGAGACAGAGACAATGACAGAGACAGGGACAGAGACAGGGATAGAGACAGGGACAGAGACAATGACAGGGACAGGGACAGAGACAATGACAGAGACAGGGACAATGACAGGGACAGAGACAGAGACAGAGACAGGGACAGAGACAATGACAGGGACAGGGACAATGACAGAGACAGGGATAGAGACAGGGACAGAGACAAGGACAATGACAGGGAAAGAGACAGAGACAGAGACAGGGACAGAGACAATGACAGGGACAGGGACAATGACAGAGACAGGGATAGAGACAGGGACAGGGACAGGGACAATGACAGAGACAGAGACAATGACAGGGACAATGACAGGGACAGGGACAATGACAGAGACAGGGATAGAGACAGGGACAATGACAGGGACAATGACAGGGACAGAGACAGGGACAGTCGGTGCAGAGTCCTAAAAAGAAGAGGTGCACAAACCTCAGCACAGTGTACATACGTGTGTGAGGTCATGAACCTCCATGTGCCAGAGGAACACATGACAGTAAGGTCAAAGGTCAGCACCCCCTCAAGGCTTCTAAGAATTAGACCTCGAGGAAACAACAGAGACAAGAGTTCATGTTCTTTTCAGGTTGTTTAGTCGTTTGGTCTAGACCCTGAATCTAGAACATGAGTTTAGACCCTGACTTAAGTCTAGACCTGAATCTAGAACATGAGTTTAGACTGTGACTTAAGTCTAGACCCTGAATCTAGAACATGAGTTTAGACCGTGACTTAAGTCTAGACCCTGAATCTAGAACATGAGTTTAGACCGTGACTTAAGTCTAGACCCTGAATCTAGAACATGAGTTTAGACCCTGACTTTGGTCTCACAGTGGTTTCAGTTTTCTGTTTAGTACAGTTCCGTGTCTCAGTCCAGTTTCTGACCGTCATCACAGCAGCAGACGTTACTTTGATCAAAACAGCCGTGACCTCACTGACCTGGACACGCCCACTCTGACTGTGTGTGAAGGGGGAGGGGCAGGGGTGGAGTCAGGTCACACTCCCTCCAGCAGGAGGTGCAGCGAGTGTGTTTTCTGGGACTTGATGTTCAGACTCTTGTGTCCTCGTCTGCTGCAGTGACCTGATTTCACCTCTAGGGTCATTTCAGGGAACCAGACTCTGGGGGGAAAAAAACACCACCACAACAGTAAAACAAAGATTACAATCCTGTTCTCTTAGATCTCCTCTGGATTAAATCAGCTCTAGGCGACAGTCACAGGGTTTCATTTTGGTGGTTGCAGTGTTCGTGGCTGTTGCTAGGTAACTTTACAGCGTTGGGCACGTTGCCATGGTGATATTACCTCCGCTCACCTCGGCAGAGGCAGACGACGTCGTGCTGTATTCACATGCAGCTGCTGAATTCTAGTGTCCTGAGTTCAACTCCTGTGCTCTGTATCTGTCTTCACCGCACGTGACTTTACAGGAACAACAACAACAAAAACAAAAACAGCAGCAACAACAACAACAACAACAACAAAAACAGCAGCAACAACAAAACAACAAAACAACACAACAACAAAAACAGCAGCAACAACAAAACAACACAACAACAGCAGAACAAAAACACCAGCAACAACAAAACAACACCACAACAGCAACAACAACAAAACAACAGCAGCAACAACAAAACAACACAACAAAAACAGCAGCAACAACAAAACAACACAACAACACAACAACAAAAACAGCAGCAACAACAGCAACAACAAAACAGCAGCAACAACAACAACAAAAACAGCAGCAGCAACAAAACAACAAAACACAACAAAAACAGCAGCAACAAAACAACACAACAAAAACAGCAGCAACAACAAAACAACACAACAAAAACAGCAGCAACAACAAAACAACAAAACAACACAACAACAAAAACAGCAGCAACAACAAAACAACAACAAAACAACACAACAAAAACAGCAGCAACAACAAAACAACACAACAAAAACAGCAGCAACAACAAAACAACACAACAAAAACAGCAGCAACAAAAACAGCAGCAACAACAAAACAACACAACAAAAACAGCAGCAACAAAACACAACAAAAACAGCAGCAACAAAACAACACAACAAAAACAGCAGCAACAAAACAACACAACAAAAACAGCAGCAACAACAAAACAACCATCCACATGTTTATTTTCTGTCAGTCAGTGTTCCATAAAACACACAAATAAGTAAATAAGGAGACATTTTTACAACTTAAAACTACAAAAACAGATTTATTTTTATTTGTTGTTTGTTTTACAATTGTGTAAAATCTGGGATTTCTTTTTTATTCCTGGGTCGCACAAAATCATGATTTATGTTTTAATAACAATAATAAAGTGATGTTTGTTTGTCTGGTGTCTGTGGTGTGTTCAGGTTCACTGAGTGTGTGTCTCCCCCTGCTGCTCACTCTCTGTCACTACATCTCTAACAACAAAAAAAAAAAAGGTCAGAATCACTTCAGCCACTTTTAATCCCAACGTTTCTCTTCACCCATATTTTCAAATGGACATGTTGGTTGCCATGGTGATGAAACACCATCATTGTTCCGTGGACACTGTCCAAAACGTTTACTGACAGAGAACACCAGTTACCTGAAGCTTCTTCGTCTCCCTCCTCTGGGTTCTTGTCGTTTGCGTAGGTTCCTGGTCCCAGACCGGGTCCCGGACCCAGTCCCCGTCTCTGTGTGTCCATGCTGGGACGTCCTGCTGGCGAGGACACGTCTCTCCACCTTCAGCACCTCCTCGTACAGACAGTTCGGCTTCACATCAAGCAGGAAGGAGAAAAGCTGCAGCAGCCAGACAAAGGACCGCGGAAGCTCCGCCTCCACGTCTGCGAAATGACTCGCGCACTGACTGAGGAGGAGACGACGGAAAAATGTTCCCGTTTATTTTTACTTTTCCACTTTCACTGTCAAAATTATCTTAATTATCTTAAATCACTAACATTTAGGCTAACACCAGTACTCACATTATTTAATGCTTTTAATGTTACTTTAAATGCTAATTTTAACAGAAACACTACTTTTTATTAACATTAACTGGAATACATTTTCATTTTGAACACTTGTTTTTGTCTTATTGTTAGTCCACGTGGTGTTTTTGTATAATGCTGAAGTTAATTTCTCAGCACTGTGATTTATTTAAAGCTAACATTTGATGCTAACACGACCTTTTCTTACCACAATAATGTGACTTTTGATGCTAACAGTTATTTTGCGACAGCTAACATGATTTGTTTTAATGACTTCTTCGTGTAACGTGACTTATTTAATGCTAACATATTTTTTGTGAGTGCTAGCATAACTTTTCACGGTAACATGAAGCCTACATTTAGTGCTAACATAACCTTTGGGTTTCTTTAAGAGCTAACATGACTTACACTAGCATATTTATGTCATAGAACTAGTGCTACATTTTAGATGTAATATAGTAAACATTAACATTAATATTTTAGCCTCATTATGACAACGGAACCTCTTCACTAAACTCAGGCTAATCAATTAGCTGTTGTGCAGCTATTTACCTGAAAAAGATGATGCTACAGGTTAAATTAATACAGTTTTAATTTTGTTCCTGTGATCTCACAGACGTACCGGGGGTTACATGTTCTCAGTGCCGGGTGCCAGTAGGTGGCGTTCAAAGGAGTAAAAACCATGTTCTTCAGGGTCACAACTGTGCTTAGCTTCTTGTGGTGCAGACTGGGACCGTCCGCCCCGTCCCCGTCCCCCCAACAGAACCTGAAGCTGGACGGACCGCAGCGCTGGATGTCGACAGCGGGACAGGAGAGTTTCTCAAAACACCTGTGGACCAGCTCTGCTGTTCCTGTGGAGACAAATGACGTGTTACCGTTACAGGGAGAGTTCAGGTTTGATGAAGCCTCAGCTCAGGTCTAAGATGTCTTCAGAACATGTTCACGTCTTCATCTCACTGTCAGACAGACTTTACCAACAGGAAAGTGAAGTTTGTAAACCACTCACTCTCCCACACCAAAGTCCATAGAGAAAATCAGTGATTTTAGCTCACAGGGACACAGGAGCTGCTGGTCTACTGCTGCCTCGTGTGGTCACTTTGTGTCACTGCTGGTCTACTGCTGCCTCGTTGTGAGCTAAAATGTGACAAAAATCTGTTTTTCCAAACAACAAACCAAACCAAAAGTCCATAGAGAAAATCTTTTTTTTCTTGTGTCCTTGTGCCTTTGCCGACACATCAGTACTACATACAACCACACTTCAAAACGACCACATTTATCCTTTCAACACTGAACAGTGACGTCACAGAGTCCTGACTTAACTTGTGGTAAAACACACAATCCAAAATCACAACATCCACTCAGAAAACAGAACACAGATATGAATCTTCATTCAGATCCTCATAGAGAAATGTGCTGTTTTTAAGTTTCCCTCAGCGTCACAGTGATGAAGTGATCGCACGATAAAAACTCTGACTCTTACTTTTCCTTTTCATCATCACAGCTTTCAACTTCCTGCTTGGGAAGAGAGGTTTCTTTGATTTCCACTGTTTCCTGTGGATGAAAGAAACAATAAACTCATAATTAAAAACAACAACAAACTGCTTCAGTTTAAATGATTCACAGATTTACTTTGATTTTTATTTGTTCCTGTGAATAATTCAATTTTTACAACATAAAAAAATTGAAGAAACATGTTAAAGCGGGTTTTTCTTTTAGTTTTTCAGTTCTGCTGCTGTGATGTCACCTGGCGATGTCGTGCCGTCTCCTCAGCTGAGCTCGACCCAGAGCGGCGTGCATCAGTCTGTACCACCTCCTCAGGTTAAACACTGTCTCTGGAACAAACAAACAAAGATTTGACGACAAACTGCAAAAATATAACAAATAAAAGACAAAACAGAAAGCGTTTGTGGCTTTTAGTCTTCTCTTCTGGGACTGTAATGATTTTAGATATAATTTAGTTAATCACTTAATCAGTGTGAGTGTCCAGTTTGTGTGATTTTTCAGCTTCTTAATGTGAATATATTCTAGAAGAAATAATTCAAACTGTAATATTCTGGTTTGTGGACAAAACAAGACATTTGAGAACATCATCATTTCCAGGTTTGTCAAACACTGATCAGTATTTTCTGACATTTTACAGACTAAACAACTATTGGATTTATAATCTTTGTTTCTTTTTTTTTTTTTAAGTCAAGATTTATGAATATTAATCGTGAATTTATAAGCTGAACAGTGATGTTCTTCAAAGCTCTCTGCAGCATAGACAGCAGTTAATAAAGCTGGACCAGAGACTTTTACACTGAAGGAACATGTATGTGCAGCTGCTTGATAGATCAACCAACAGGAGGCGCCCTCTCTGTCGGTGCTGCCCTGTGATTGGTCAGATTCCTCCATCAGAATCCAGAGGAGCAGCAGAAGTGTGTTTCTCTGATCAGACCAGCTGATTCACATCATCAGAGAAGAACTGGTCAATAACAACAGACGTGTGTCACCTACTGCAGCTTTAAGAGTCATGTGACGTGATGAAACACAAACCTGGATCATCTTTGACTTCAGCGTCGTTACACAACTCCCTGAAAGACACAACATTTATCACACTGTGTGTGTACATGTGTGTACATGTGTGTGCGTGTGTGTGTACATGTGTGTGCGTGTGTGTGTACATGTGTGTACATGTGTGTGTGTGTGTGTTCTTGTACTTGCTGCAGAGTGACGACCAAAAATTGTATAAACACCTACAAAGTGAGGACATTTGGACAAAGTGGGGACATTTTGTCTGGTCCTCACTTCTTTAAAGGGCTTTTCAGGGTTAAGACCTGGTTTTAGGGTTAGGGTTAGGTTTAGGCATCTAGTTGTGATGGTTAAGGTTAGGGTAAGAGGCTAGAGACTGTGTTATGTCTATGAGGGTCCTCACTATGACAGAAGCACAAACGTGTGTGTGTGTGTGTGAGTGTGTGTGTGTGTTACCACTCCGTGTGGTCGTCCAGGCCGAAGATCAGCTTCATGGTGACGATGATGATGGCAGCAGTCTGAACGTCAAACTGCGGCAGGACAGGACAAGACACAGGATCAAACGTGTAGAACGTTTGATCCGCTAAACCAGCGCAGTCCATCAACCTGCAGAGCCACGGGTGGAGCTCGTCTACCACAGAAGAAGAAGACGACAGTCAGAGGAGAAGAAGACGACGACAGTCAGAGGAGAAGAAGACGACGACAGTCAGAGGAGAAGAAGACGACGACAGTCAGAGGAGAAGAAGACGACGACAGTCAGAGGAGACGACGACGACGACGACAGTCAGAGGAGAAGAAGACAGTCAGAGGAGAAGACGACAGTCAGAGGAGAAGACGACAGTCAGAGGAGAAGAAGACGACGACGACAGTCAGAGGAGAAGAAGACGACGACGACAGTCAGAGGAGAAGACGACGACGACAGTCAGAGGAGAAGACGACGACGACGACAGTCAGAGGAGAAGACGACAGTCAGAGGAGAAGAAGACGACGACAGTCAGAGGAGAAGACGACGACGACAGTCAGAGGAGAAGAAGACGACGACGACGACAGTCAGAGGAGAAGACGACGACGACAGTCAGAGGAGAAGACGACGACGACGACAGTCAGAGGAGAAGAAGACGACGACAGTCAGAGACGACAGTCAGAGGAGAAGACGACGACGACAGTCAGAGGAGAAGACGACGACAGTCAGAGGAGAAGACGACGACAGTCAGAGGAGAAGACGACGACGACAGTCAGAGGAGAAGAAGACGACAGTCAGAGGAGAAGAAGACAGTCAGAGGAGAAGAAGAATACAGTCAGGGGAGAAGAAGACAGTCAGAGGAGAAGAAGACGACGACAGTCAGAGGAGAAGAAGAAGACAGTCAGAGGAGAAGAAGACAGTCAGAGGAGAAGAAGACAGTCAGAGGAGAAGAAGACAGTCAGAGGAGAAGAAGACAGTCAGAGGAGAAGAAGACAGTCAGAGGAGAAGAAGACAGTCAGAGGAGAAGAAGACAGTCAGAGGAGAAGAAGACAGTCAGAGGAGAAGAAGACAGTCAGAGGAGAAGAAGACAGTCAGAGGAGAAGAAGACAGTCAGAGGAGAAGAAGACAGTCAGAGGAGAAGAAGACAGTCAGAGGAGAAGAAGACAGTCAGAGGAGAAGAAGACAGTCAGAGGAGAAGAAGACAGTCAGAGGAGAAGAAGACAGTCAGAGGAGAAGAAGACAGTCAGAGGAGAAGAAGACAGTCAGAGGAGAAGAAGACAGTCAGAGGAGAAGAAGACAGTCAGAGGAGAAGAAGACAGTCAGAGGAGAAGAAGACAGTCAGAGGAGAAGAAGACAGTCAGAGGAGAAGAAGACAGTCAGAGGAGAAGAAGACAGTCAGAGGAGAAGAAGACAGTCAGAGGAGAAGAAGACAGTCAGAGGAGAAGAAGACAGTCAGAGGAGAAGAAGACAGTCAGAGGAGAAGAAGACAGTCAGAGGAGAAGAAGACAGTCAGAGGAGAAGAAGACAGTCAGAGGAGAAGAAGACAGTCAGAGGAGAAGAAGACAGTCAGAGGAGAAGAAGACAGTCAGAGGAGAAGAAGACAGTCAGAGGAGAAGAAGACAGTCAGAGGAGAAGAAGACAGTCAGAGGAGAAGAAGACAGTCAGAGGAGAAGAAGACAGTCAGAACAAACAACAGTCGTCGACAGTAAACAGTCGGAGCTGCTGTTACCAGGCAGGTTAGCGTCAGTCAGGTATCTCAGGCTGAGCAGTGCTGGGTGCAGAAAACTCTGACGACTGATTGGTGGAAATGTTTGTAGCTGCAGGTAAAGAACCAGAGCTTGAGCCTCACTGTGCACCACCCGGTGGGACGGGACACTCTGTGGAAACAAGTGCACCACAAACAAAAATGAGACTCATCTCACACGGAGAGAAAAATAAATGCTGATTAATGACAACACAAGTAAACAAAAAAAATGATGTGAAATAATAATAAAACAGATAAAAACTTCAGAGGAAAAAAGTTAAAGTTCTGACCTCGACTCTGAAGATCAGAGCGTCTTTGCCTTCAAGTCTCATTTCTACAGGAAGTTCATCGTAGGCGTCAACAAAAGGGACGTGACCTTCATTCACCAGTCTAAAGACAGAGACGGACAGAGAAGGACAGACAGAGACAGACAGAGACAGACAGAGACAGACAGAGACGGAGAGACAGAGACAGACAGAGATGGACAGAGAAGGACAGAGACAGACAGAGACGGACAGACAGACAGAGACGGACAGACAGAGACAGACAGAGATGGACAGAGACGGAGAGACAGACAGAGATGGACAGAGAAGGACAAAGACAGACAGAGACGGACAGACAGAGACAGACAGAGACGGACAGAGAAGGACAGACAGAGACAGACAGAGATGGAGAGACAGACAGAGATGGACAGAGAAGGACAGAGACACAGAGACAGACAGACAGACGGACAGAGACAGACAGAGATGGACAGAGAAGGACAGAGACAGACAGAGATGGACAGAGACGGACAGAGACGGACAGACAGACAGACAGACAGAGACGGACAGAGACAGACAGAGACACAGAGATGGACAAAGACAGACAGACAGACAGACAGACAGACAGAGACACTCACACAGTCAGTCTCTGTTCCAGATGCACTTTAGTTTGTTTTTTTAGGTTATAAAACTAAAATGGCGGCCGCACCGCAGCAGATCGCTGAGCGTCAGCGACTCTTGACTCCACGTCAGAGCGACGTGAATCAACGCCAAAGTCTTCTTCATGCTCATCAGACTGTGGCTCCGCCTCCTCTGTGACGTCAGGTAAGTGACGGCGTCGACCGAACCCGACAACTGTGACCAGTCGCTGCCGCTCTCTGCCAGGTTAAAGTAGCATTTCAGACAAATGCACCACAAATGAAGAGGACAGGAAAATGATGGTAAAAATCATTAAAGGGGTATTCTGTACAAATACATGCAACACATAAACAAAAGCCTGAAACATACGGAGGCACACAAGGGTCAAAAACTGAACCTGCATGTGATGACGTGGACGACAAAACAGTGTTTTGATTCACAGCAAAATATGTCATCACTATAGCAAGTTGCTATACTTTATTTGTCACTTGTCAACATTACCTGCGTTGGACACGGCGGTGCTGGACAGGTTTGTGTCTCTTTCCGTCTCACTGGCGGACGCAGCCGACGACTCGGCCATGCTGTCCGAGTCTGAACCTGGGTGTCTCTGAGGAAAAAGGCGGAGTCAGAACACAGGTTTTTCATTTTCTTTAATTTGAGGATGAGAGGGAAAACATGCTTTAAAAACAAAAACAAATGCAGCTAACACTAGTTTAGCTAATTTCTTTAAAATGTCCACCCTTACTGACTTTGAGACGCGGCCAAAGACTGTCTGTATGCAGTATTTCAAACGAAAATGTGGTTTTAAATATCTATTTAATATTTAAATATTAAGTACATAAAACATGATATACGTTTTTAATTTTTGTATCAACAGGTACAGCTGCTTCATTTTCACCTCGTGTGTGGACTCAGTGGGTGAATGAACAGCAGTGGATGGAAACACATACATTTGAGATATACGTTAATGAAAATAGGGCCCTCTTGTGGCCATTATGAGCACATCATTTTATGATTTTTACAGCCAAAGAGAATTACACCAAGTTCCAATCTTTTTCTTTTAGTAAAATAACCCTTTGTTATAAGTCAAGTAAAACGTAAAAAAAAAACAAAAACTTCCACACTGTGTTTTCTACGTTCACAGCTGATCACGTCAAATCATGGTGGATAAGAACCAATCAGGGCACGAGAGTCATTGTTTTTCAAAGTGTCTACGTTTCCGCCCATCCGGACTAAAACAGAGAGTTTCTGACTCTAACATGTGGACGAAAGACAGAACCTGAGGCAGGTGATGTCATCAAAGCCTGTGAGGGTTCAGGCTCGCCGTTGGCACTGAGCCCTAAATCGTTCATCAACGGCGTGTCAGCGAACGCACCACTTTAAAGGCGACGCTCCTCACTGGGTTGTTGGTGTACGCCTGTCCACTCCTCTGCAGGTAGAGTCTCCACAGCTGACACAGGACCTGGTCCTTAAACACACCATCTGTCAGTTTCTGTGTGTGTGTGTGTGTGTGAGAGAGAGTGTGTGTCTGAACTCACCTTAAACTGAGGAGAGACTCCGAGTTTGATCAGAGCGTCCGCCTGGTTCATCAGGATGAACTGGAAACCTTCACAAATCATCCATTGATGACCAGACTCTGGAAATTAAATTATAATTAATATATATATATATACACACAGTACATATATATATTTTAATGACAGTATTTTACTGTAAGAAAGAGAGAAAACCTATAAACACTGTTTTCTCTTTAAAATAATTTTAAAAACTATTAGACATTATGACATCAGTTGAAGCGATGAGCAGAATGAGCAGGAAAACTCAGTCCACTTAACAAAAGACTTGTGTAATAACAACTATGATAGCTTCAGAACATGTTAACATCTTTATCTCACTGTTAGACAGACTTTTCCAACAGGAAAGTGAAGTTTGTAAACCACTCACTCTCCCCACACCAAAGTCCATAGAGAAAATCAGTGATTTTAGCTCACAGGGACACAGGAGCTGTTGATCCACTGCTGCCTCCATCACTAAGTTCAAATGTCTTATTGTTGACAATTCGGCATTCAAAATTCTTTATTAAGATTGACCTCAGTGACACAAAGTGACCACACGAGGCAGCAGTAGACCAGCAGCTCCTGTGTCCCTGTGAGCTAAAATCACTGATTTTCTCTATGGACTTTGGTGTGGGAGAGTGAGTGGTTTACCAAGCGCCACAACCTTCAGGTTATTAAATGTCTCTGCTGGCAGTCATTTTGTTTGCACTGAGACTGAGCCTCAGTGTCTCAGCAGGGGGCGCTCACAGCACAGGCAGTGCTGACTCTGTTGGTATCTCAAACAACTGCACTTTAAAAACAGGATTAGAAAAGATCTGAACCTGATCTCTTGGTTCTGGATCCTCTGCCGATGGTGGAGACTCTGGTGGAGCCAGGGGCAAAGGTCGTGTCCACCACCTCTTTGGTTCTCTAAGGACATTTGGACACGTTAAAAACACACAGATCACACACACTCTCACATGGAACCTGATGAGACCCACTTATGTACTGGCACTGAAAACACGATGCTGCCACCTGCTGAGCATCAAACACACATAGTGCAAGAAAAAGGTCTTAACTTCAGTAACCAGTGACTGAACAACACTGTTGCTGTTTTTATTTACCTCGATGACGTTGTGACATGATCTGCAGTAGAAACGGCCTTCATCTGAAATTCCCCAGTTCACAGCGGAACACTGAGCACAGGGCTGTGTGAACCCGGCCTACACACACACACACACACACACGCACGCACACGCACACACGCACGCACACACACACACACACACACACACACACACACACACACACACACACACTATCACATCTTTTGTTCTGAAACTTGGATTATAAACGTTTTGTTATTTAATATATAAAATAATGAAAGGACAAATCCATAATAAAATTATTATTCTATAAAACATTAATACAGCTACAAAAATATGTTCAGTAACATTGCAGTTCAGTCCTACAATGTTACAATATCATTACTGATATGACTTAAATATGTTTTAAAAAAAACAAAAGAAACGTGTCATTAAGTAAACATTTTATGTGACAGTGAAAACACGTGAAAGATTAACGGGAAGAATGCAGCTTATGGTACTTCTAAATAAATAATATTAGTGTTAGACAGTATTTTGGTGAATCTCACATTATATTTTTCTTTTCTCAATTCAGAATTATCGTACAAGTTAAAATTTACCACGATAAACTTACTGTGAGGGAATTTTTTCGTGATGCACAAATGTACAGTACGATGCCCCAACATTATACCTCACTACACAGTTATACATGTGGTATTTTTAATACAATAACATAAAAAAAAACTCCAAACTTTGACACATTAGATCAAGAAAACTCCATAAATAACGTCATAAGAGCCACATCTTCATCAACTAAATGTCTTTTACTTTTCCTGAGTGACGGGAAAAAGGTTTCTACGGTTTAAAAGAGGGTTTCAACTAAATTCGGCTGAAAAAATATGAGACACTGAAACTTCGTTTATATGAAATTCCAGCCTTCGTTATGTATCATCAGAACCAATAACGACGTTAGCAACAATGTCAATGTAGAATGTAAGTTTTAATTTGGAGTAACAAAGACTAAAAATATGCCGATTGTTAAGATATCCTCTGTATGTTCGTAGAAAGTTTTAATTTTTTGTTTAGAACAATTACTTTGTGAAAGAAGCGAAAACACAGACAAAACCGACGGCATATTGAACGGAGTTTCGGTGCTTAGCGAGCAGCTAACAGCGCCGGCGCTCATTAGCAGCAGTGAGACGTCTCGCCGCA
>JAFBJR010001742.1:30000-47335 GCA_016785285.1 Brachirus orientalis
ATCAAGCGTCGCTGCCCCCTGCAGGCTGATTAAAGCACCGCGTTTTACATAGAAAAATGAAAACCCTTCTTTTACTGTGAGAACATTAGTTTCAAAAATAAAATATCTTGATTATGACGAAGAGAACTAAACAAGAGCTTTTACTGTGAAATAGGCCTTTAAGCAGCAGGAAGTGATGTCATACTGTTGAAATCTTGAACCTGACATGTTCATATTATAAAAGCTAATAAGAAACACACATTTAAATACCGTCCGTTTGTCATGACGTGTCGCTAACGTGTCTGACATCCTCACCGGGTCAGAGTCCGTGTCCAGAGCCAAGCGTCACGTCTACGACCACAGGAAGAACACGTGTCCTCTGCTGCTCGTGGCCGACCACCGTTTCTTCAAACACATGGGCAGAGAGGAGGAGAGCACCACCCTCAACTACCTGGTCAGACCTGAAAACCCATGAACGTCATCAGCGAGTCCTAGTCCGACTCGCGTCGACGTTAACTGGACGTTAACGCGTCTCTGTTTTTACAGATCGAGCTGATTGATCGCGTGGACGACATCTACAGGAACACGTCGTGGGACGATGAATTTGTAGGTTATGGCGTTCAGATCCAGCAGGTGAGGAGTGGTTTAGTGTGGACAAACAGAAATTGCTGGTTTGTGTTTTAGTATGGATGAACAGAAATGGAAGCTTTTATTTTGAAAGTGTGAGGATGTGTCTTGAAATCTGCTGGGTTGTGTTCCAGTGTGGAGATTTATTCTGAAAATGTTAGTGTGTAGTTTAGTGTGAATGAACATCAACAGAGAACTTTAATTTGGAAATTGTGACTAAACTGAGACTTTTGTTTTGAAAACCATGAGGTTGTGTTTAAGTGTAGATGAACAGAATTGGACACTTTGGGGCGGGGCTCCACTGCAGTCTGAAATGACATGGAGTTCTGTGATTGGCTTATTTGGGCAGAGTCAGTCAGAATAAATGTGTGTGTGTGTGTCGTCATGGAAACGCGGCGCGTCTCTGTTCAGATCATCATCGAGAAAAGTCCCACGTCAGTGTCTCCAGGAAAAAGTCACTTCAACATGAGAGGAAATTCAGTGGACAATCGAGACGTGTGGGACGTGAAGAAACTGCTGGAGGTAAAAACTGCTCGTCAGTGTCTCTGCTCTGCGTCCTCATGTCCACGTGTGTCCACGTGTGTCCATGTGTGTCCATATGTGTCCACGTGTGTTCACGTGTGTTCACGTGTGTCCATATGTGTTCACGTGTGTCCACGTGTGTCCATATGTGTCCACGTGTGTCCATATGTGTTCACGTGTGTCCACGTGTGTCCATATGTGTCCACGTTTGTTCACGTTTGTTCACGTGTGTCCACGTGTGTCCACGTGTGTCCATATGTGTCCACGTGTGTTCACGTGTGTCCACGTGTGTCCACGTGTGTTCACGTGTGTCCACGTGTGTCCACGTGTGTCCACGTGTGTCCACGTTTGTTCACGTGTGTTCACGTGTGTCCACGTGTGTTCACGTGTCCCGTGTCTTCGTCCTCCTGCAGCAGTTCAGCGTGGACATCGCAGAGAAGGCGTCCAACGTGTGCCTGGCTCACCTCTTCACCTACCAGGACTTCGATGAAGGGACTCTGGGTCTGGCCTACGTCGCTCCGTCCAAACCCGACATCCCCGGAGGTCTCTGCTCCAAAGGTGAAGTCCCGCCCCCTGCTGTCCACATGTGACCACCGCAGATCAAAGCGTCACACTGTCATTGTCTCCGCAGTTTGTCCTTCATCGACGAATGAACAGAGGCCGATTTACCTGAACACGGGTTTGACCAGCACTAAGAATTATGGGAAAACCATCCTGACCAAGGTGAGTCCAGGTCCCACAAACACCGACAACCCGAGCCCCAAAGTGCAGAACTCTTTATCAAAGTATTTCTACGTTGTTTCGTAAACGCAATCTGCGAACATTTGCCCATTTTCTTTCAGAAATTGTAAAAGCAGTGTTTTCTAAAATGATCGTGAAACGAACCTGAAAAGAAATCGTGACGAGAGCAAATTTGTCACTAATGTAGCGCCTGATTTACCCAACCTGAGCCCCAAAGTGCAGAACTCTTTATCAAAGTATTTCTACGTTGTTTCGTAAACGCAATCTGCGAACATTTGCCCATTTTCTTTCAGAAATTGTAAAAGCAGTGTTTTCTAAAATGATCGTGAAACGAACCTGAAAAGAAATCGTGACGAGAGCAAATTTGTCACTAATGTAGCGCCTGATTTACCAAGACGTGTCACCGGCTGCATCATGTTCGTCAAATTAATTAAAACTTCATTCTACAAACATTATTTAAAACATATACAAAAAAAAACTTGTTTGGGGACTCCAAAATAAATCTCCCATGCCCCATCTGTGGGTCCCGACCCAGTGTTTGGGAACCTCAAAGTTAAAGAGGCGGGGCTATTAGTGTCCAGACGTTTCTATTCTAACACAACAAACACATCTTTCACGTAAGTTAAAAATATTTTACTTCGAGTTTGTGACAAGTTGACCGGAGAACTTAAAGGAAATGTGGATGTTTACATAGCCTTATGTGTTAGCGTAGCCTGATGCTAACAGCCAAATGTCTGAGTTGCACAAACTCAGTTGCACAAACGTGTTTATTCCATGTCAGTGTAACGTGAGCCAAGCTAACGTCACATTACTCTCACGACTGAGGCCGTTGACCTTCTGACCTGGGAAACTAAAAACAAAGTCATGTAGCTCGTGTTACGATTGGCTGCCACCATATAAATGTTACTTTCACTTCTGTTGTAGTTGTTTCACATTTGTTTTTTATTCGTAGACCTGTTTCCACGTTGTTTGCGGAGCGTTGTTATTGAGTGGATATTGCTAACCTGAGAAAGTTTTGCATTTCCAACTGGAAAACTTCAGGGGTTTTTTTCATGTGAAAGAACAGAATCTGAGCCTTTTATTTTGAAAGCTGCTGGTTTGTGTTTTAGTGTGGACAGTTAGGAATGGAGACTTCTGAAAACTGACAAAGTCTGACAAAGCTTTGTGTTTCAAAACTTTGGGAGGTGACGTTACTCCCAGTTCCGACTTCCAATGTAAATGGATCACAGCATGATGCTAAGCTAATGTTCATAGTAAAGTGGGAGGTGGAGCCTCCTCTTTCGGGACCAATGAGAACAGTTTTGTGTCGTCTCCACAGGAAGCTGACCTGGTGACGACCCACGAGCTCGGACACAACTTCGGAGCGGAGCACGACCCCGACAACATCCCGTACTGCGCTCCCCGAGAAGACCAGGGCGGGAAGTACGTCATGTACCCGATCGCCGTGAGCGGAGACCACGTCAACAACAAGGTGTGGCCTCAGACGGCGTCAACAGATTTTTTAAAGGGTTTTGTCCCGTGAGTTCCCACAGGTCTGATTCTGTCTTGTGTCCAGATTTTCTCGAACTGCAGCAAACGCTCCATTGTGAAGCGTCTGCGGGCGAAGGCGCTAACGTGCTTCAAAGAGAGGAACGTTAACGTGTGCGGGAACTCACGGGTGGAGCCGGGTGAGGAGTGTGACCCCGGACTGTTGAACATCAACTCAGACCACTGCTGCACCGCGGACTGTCATCTACGACCTGGAGCTCAGTGCAGGTCAGAGACCACGCTGACCGCAACTGTTAAGGACTAGTTCAGGGTTTTTGGATTTTTTTTGGAAGTGGTTGTTTGAGGTTGTGTCGTTAGCTCCCTCTACTGCAGAGAACCAGTTTAAGTTTACATTTTTTATGAACACATTCACGTCTTTATCTCACTGTTAGAGTAGACCAGCAGCTCCTGTGTCCCTGTGAGCTAAAATCACTGATTTTCTCTATGGACTTTGGTGTGGGAGAGTGAGTGGTTCACAAACTTCACTTTCCTGTTGGAAAAGTCTGTCTAACAGTGAGATAAAGACGTGAACATGTTCTGAAGATATTGTAGATATATATGTAGATGCCTTATGATAACCTATTTGATTATATATTTGTTCCACAAATATTGTTAAACTAACTGCTGCTTTAGTTCTTATTATAATTTTTATTCATTTATTTATTGTGTTGTATTCACTGCGTGATCACATTAAAAAAGAATCTTGTCATTGAACAATACGAGGATTCTTTGGCAAGAATTGTTTTTCTTGTGTTGCTGTTGGCAGCCATGGTTTCAGGCCTTGTGCCTACCTGTCTTGTGCAGGCTCTAGCAGCAGGGGGCGCTCACACTCAGTTGAGTCAGCTGTCGGTGAGATGTGACCTCTGTCTTCTCATTGTTGTCCAGTGACAGAAACAGCGCCTGCTGCAAACACTGCAGGTTCGAGGCTGAGGGTGAAGTCTGTCAGGAGCCCATCAACGCCACCTGCAAAGGACACTCCTACTGCACAGGTCAGCTCACAGGTCAAAGGTCACACATTTGCTGACATGGTGCTGGTGCCTCATGTCTGCTGTGTTTTGTGTGGACAGGAAGCAGCAGCGAGTGTCCACCTCCAGAGAACGCCAGAGACGAGACGGTGTGTCTGGACAGTGGCAAGTGTCTGAACGGAGAGTGTGTCCCCTTCTGTCAGGCCGTCCTCAGGCTGCAGCCCTGCGCTTGCAACGGTACGTCGCTGCACCACCGCGCCACTCCACTCAAGCACATGATGTCACCATGATGTCAGCTGTAAACCACTGTAAACATCTGCAACAGAGGTGTAAACCACTGTAAACATCAGTAAAACAACTGTAAACATCTGCAACACAGCTGTAAACATCAGTAAAACAACTGTAAACATCTGCAACAGTAGCTGTAAACAACTGTAAACATCAGTAAAACAACTGTAAACATCTGCAACAGTAGCTGTAAACAACTGTAAACATCAGTAAAACAACTGTAAACATCTGCAACAGTAGCTGTAAACAACTGTAAACATCAGTAAAACAACTGTAAACATCTGCAACAGTAGCTGTAAACAACTGTAAACATCAGTAAAACAACTGTAAACATCTGCAACAGTAGCTGTAAACAACTGTAAACATCAGTAAAACAACTGTAAACATCTGCAACAGTAGCTGTAAACAACTGTAAACATCAGTAAAACAACTGTAAACATCTGCAACAGTAGCTGTAAACAACTGTAAACATCAGTAAAACAACTGTAAACATCTGCAACAGTAGCTGTAAACAACTGTAAACATCAGTAAAACAACTGTAAACATCTGCAACAGTAGCTGTAAACAACTGTAAACATCAGTAAAACAACTGTAAACATCTGCAACAGTAGCTGTAAACAACTGTAAACATCAGTAAAACAACTGTAAACATCTGCAACAGTAGCTGTAAACAACTGTAAACATCAGTAAAACAACTGTAAACATCTGCAACAGTAGCTGTAAACAACTGTAAACATCAGTAAAACAACTGTAAACATCTGCAACAGTAGCTGTAAACAACTGTAAACATCAGTAAAACAACTGTAAACATCTGCAACAGTAGCTGTAAACAACTGTAAACATCAGTAAAACAACTGTAAACATCTGCAACAGTAGCTGTAAACAACTGTAAACATCAGTAAAACAACTGTAAACATCTGCAACAGTAGCTGTAAACAACTGTAAACATCAGTAAAACAACTGTAAACATCTGCAACAGTAGCTGTAAACAACTGTAAACATCAGTAAAACAACTGTAAACATCTGCAACAGTAGCTGTAAACAACTGTAAACATCAGTAAAACAACTGTAAACATCTGCAACAGTAGCTGTAAACAACTGTAAACATCAGTAAAACAACTGTAAACATCTGCAACAGTAGCTGTAAACATCAGTAAAACAACTGTAAACATCTGCAACAGTAGCTGTAAACATCAGTAAAACAACTGTAAACATCTGCAACAGTAGCTGTAAACATCAGTAAAACAACTGTAAACATCTGCAACAGTAGCTGTAAACATCAGTAAAACAACTGTAAACATCTGCAACAGTAGCTGTAAACATCAGTAAAACAACTGTAAACATCTGCAACAGTAGCTGTAAACATCAGTAAAACAACTGTAAACATCTGCAACAGTAGCTGTAAACATCAGTAAAACAACTGTAAACATCTGCAACAGTAGCTGTAAACATCAGTAAAACAACTGTAAACATCTGCAACAGTAGCTGTAAACATCAGTAAAACAACTGTAAACATCTGCAACAGTAGCTGTAAACATCAGTAAAACAACTGTAAACATCTGCAACAGTAGCTGTAAACATCAGTAAAACAACTGTAAACATCTGCAACAGTAGCTGTAAACATCAGTAAAACAACTGTAAACATCTGCAACAGTAGCTGTAAACATCAGTAAAACAACTGTAAACATCTGCAACAGTAGCTGTAAACAACTGTAAACATCAGTAAAACAACTGTAAACATCTGCAACAGTAGCTGTAAACATCAGTAAAACAACTGTAAACATCTGCAACAGTAGCTGTAAACATCAGTAAAACAACTGTAAACATCTGCAACAGTAGCTGTAAACATCAGTAAAACAACTGTAAACATCTGCAACAGTAGCTGTAAACATCAGTAAAACAACTGTAAACATCTGCAACAGTAGCTGTAAACATCAGTAAAACAACTGTAAACATCTGCAACAGTAGCTGTAAACATCAGTAAAACAACTGTAAACATCTGCAACAGTAGCTGTAAACATCAGTAAAACAACTGTAAACATCTGCAACAGTAGCTGTAAACATCAGTAAAACAACTGTAAACATCTGCAACAGTAGCTGTAAACATCAGTAAAACAACTGTAAACATCTGCAACAGTAGCTGTAAACATCAGTAAAACAACTGTAAACATCTGCAACAGTAGCTGTAAACATCAGTAAAACAACTGTAAACATCTGCAACAGTAGCTGTAAACATCAGTAAAACAACTGTAAACATCTGCAACAGTAGCTGTAAACATCAGTAAAACAACTGTAAACATCTGCAACAGTAGCTGTAAACAACTGTAAACATCAGTAAAACAACTGTAAACATCTGCAACAGTAGCTGTAAACATCAGTAAAACAACTGTAAACATCTGCAACAGTAGCTGTAAACATCAGTAAAACAACTGTAAACATCTGCAACAGTAGCTGTAAACATCAGTAAAACAACTGTAAACATCTGCAACAGTAGCTGTAAACATCAGTAAAACAACTGTAAACATCTGCAACAGTAGCTGTAAACATCAGTAAAACAACTGTAAACATCTGCAACAGTAGCTGTAAACATCAGTAAAACAACTGTAAACATCTGCAACAGTAGCTGTAAACATCAGTAAAACAACTGTAAACATCTGCAACAGTAGCTGTAAACATCAGTAAAACAACTGTAAACATCTGCAACAGTAGCTGTAAACATCAGTAAAACAACTGTAAACATCTGCAACAGTAGCTGTAAACATCAGTAAAACAACTGTAAACATCTGCAACAGTAGCTGTAAACATCAGTAAAACAACTGTAAACATCTGCAACAGTAGCTGTAAACATCAGTAAAACAACTGTAAACATCTGCAACAGTAGCTGTAAACATCAGTAAAACAACTGTAAACATCTGCAACAGTAGCTGTAAACAACTGTAAACATCAGTAAAACAACTGTAAACATCTGCAACAGTAGCTGTAAACATCAGTAAAACAACTGTAAACATCTGCAACAGTAGCTGTAAACATCAGTAAAACAACTGTAAACATCTGCAACAGTAGCTGTAAACATCAGTAAAACAACTGTAAACATCTGCAACAGTAGCTGTAAACATCAGTAAAACAACTGTAAACATCTGCAACAGTAGCTGTAAACATCAGTAAAACAACTGTAAACATCTGCAACAGTAGCTGTAAACATCAGTAAAACAACTGTAAACATCTGCAACAGTAGCTGTAAACATCAGTAAAACAACTGTAAACATCTGCAACAGTAGCTGTAAACATCAGTAAAACAACTGTAAACATCTGCAACAGTAGCTGTAAACATCAGTAAAACAACTGTAAACATCTGCAACAGTAGCTGTAAACATCAGTAAAACAACTGTAAACATCTGCAACAGTAGCTGTAAACATCAGTAAAACAACTGTAAACATCTGCAACAGTAGCTGTAAACATCAGTAAAACAACTGTAAACATCTGCAACAGTAGCTGTAAACATCAGTAAAACAACTGTAAACATCTGCAACAGTAGCTGTAAACAACTGTAAACATCAGTAAAACAACTGTAAACATCTGCAACAGTAGCTGTAAACATCAGTAAAACAACTGTAAACATCTGCAACAGTAGCTGTAAACATCAGTAAAACAACTGTAAACATCTGCAACAGTAGCTGTAAACATCAGTAAAACAACTGTAAACATCTGCAACAGTAGCTGTAAACATCAGTAAAACAACTGTAAACATCTGCAACAGTAGCTGTAAACATCAGTAAAACAACTGTAAACATCTGCAACAGTAGCTGTAAACATCAGTAAAACAACTGTAAACATCTGCAACAGTAGCTGTAAACATCAGTAAAACAACTGTAAACATCTGCAACAGTAGCTGTAAACATCAGTAAAACAACTGTAAACATCTGCAACAGTAGCTGTAAACATCAGTAAAACAACTGTAAACATCTGCAACAGTAGCTGTAAACATCAGTAAAACAACTGTAAACATCTGCAACAGTAGCTGTAAACATCAGTAAAACAACTGTAAACATCTGCAACAGTAGCTGTAAACATCAGTAAACATCAGTAAAACAACTGTAAACATCTGTAACAATAGCTTTAAACAACTGTAAACATCAGTAAAACAACTGTAAACATCTGCAACAATAGCTTTAAACAACTGTAAACATCAGTAAAACTGTAAACATCTGTAACAGAGCTGTAAACCGCTGTAAACCACTGTAAACATCTGCAACAGATGTGTAAACAACTGTAAACATCAGTAAAACAACTGTAAACATCTGTAACAGAGCTGTAAACAACTGTAAACATCAGTAAAACAACTGTAAACATCTGCAACAGAGCTGTAAACAACTGTAAACATCAGTAAAACAACTGTAAACATCTGTAACAGTAGCTGTAAACAACTGTAAACATCAGTAAAACAACTGTAAACATCTGCAAAAATAGCTTTAAACAACTGTAAACATCAGTAATCGGTTGTGAATTAGCTATAAACTTGAAAACATCTATAAAATTGCTGTAAACAGATGTAAACAATTGTAAACATCTCTAGTCTAAACTTGGTTTAATTGTTTCTGGTGTGATGATGCCACCTGGTGGATGTGTGAAGCTCACTCACCAATCTGCGTCTCCATAGAAACCATCTCATCTTGTAAAGTCTGCTGTCGGAGCCACAGCGGCGTCTGCGCCCCCTACCAGGACAAGACGGGCAACTTCCTGTTCCTGCGTAAAGGCAAACCGTGCACCGTGGGCTTCTGTGACGGAGCCGTAAGACCACGCCCACATTTACAAAAACAAACAAACAAACCACTGTACGTTAAAGCTGTGTGTGTGTGTCTGCAGGGGAAGTGTATGAAGCAGGTTCAGGACGTCATCGAGCGTCTCTGGGATTTTATTGATAAACTCGACATCAACACATTTGGGAAGTTTCTGGCTGATAACATCGTGGGCTCAGTGGTGGCGTTTTCTCTGCTCTTCTGGGTTCCATTCAGTATCCTGGTCCACTGTGTGGTGAGTGACATCATCAGAACCAGAGTGGCTGCTGTCCTCTGATACAAGGACAGAGACAACATGGCTGCCAGTGGAGACACAAGGAAAACAATACAATCTACCTCAATTTAAGTTTAAGAAGATGTTCACGTCTTTATCTCACTGTTAGACTTTTCCAACAGGAAAGTGAAGTTTGTAAACCACTCACTCTCCCACACCAAAGTCCATAGAGAAAATCAGTGATTTTAGCTCACAGGGACACAGGAGCTGCTGGTCTGCTGCTGCCTCGTGTGGTCACTTTGTGTCACTGATTTGAATCTACATGAACGATCTTAAATGCTGAATTGACAAAATAAGACATTTGAACTTAGTGATGGAGGCAGCAGTGGATCAACAACTCCTGTGTGCTGTGATGTAAAATCACTGATTTTCTCTATGGACTTTGGTGTTTCAAACAGATAATCTTCATCATCTTCAGCAGTTGAGCTCAGTCTCATGTCTCTGTTTTCAGGATAAGAAGTTGGATCAACAGTATGAACAAACCACCAAGTCTATGTTCTTCCCCAGTGTGAGTACAAGTGTCTTCATGTTTCGTGTTTCATGGTGTCCTTGAACGCACCACCAGCGAGTTCTGCTGTGATCACACGTACAAATGTAACGGCGACGGACACAAATGAAGCCTCAGTCGTGTCGGACAACGAGAGTTTACTGAAAGACGCTGATGTTAAATCCAGTCAGAGTTAAGATTCTTCCAAAGGGCTGACAAAGAAAGGGGCGGGGCAAAAAGTTAGCAAAGACTTCCTGCTAACTAACACACAAAAATATGTTTGTGCTACTGTCACTATAGCTAGCTTAGCATTAGCCCTGCAGAGTTTTCAGCAGTTGTAAACACAAATGTTCTTACAGCTGAGACGTTTGGGGCAAATGTAGTGTTTGGACATTTGTCATTTGAGTCAACGTTAGCTGAGTTTAGCACAAAGTAACGTAGCGAACAAATGACGCAACGCGACAAACTGTTCTGAGTTAAAACTTACGTTAAATGTTTAAGCTGGTTAACGTGATGCATTCAAGGACTTATCAACCATAAGTTAACGCTCATGACTTATTTTCCCAGAATGCCGAGCTGCTGAGCAGCCTGGAGTCGGCATCTGTTCGGATCTTCAAACCTCCAACGTTCCCGTCCACTTCCACTGGCACTGCGCTCCGATTCCAACCCACCAGCCCCCAGCAGACCAGCACCCCTCCGGTCTCCGGTTCCGCCCCCGACCACTGCCACGCCCCCCCTCCTCTGGACAGCCCCCGCATGGCGACCATCCAGGAGGACCCCAGCGTGGACTCCCACCTGGACGAGGAGGCGCTGGAGGAGGCGTTCGGGCGCCCGGCGGCGGCGACTCAGCGCTCCTTCGAGGACTTGACGGAGAAAAATGTGATGAGTCGCAGTGAGAAGACGCTGCTGTTCAGACTCCAGAGACAACATCACATCAACACCAGGGAGACACAGTGCTGAGGGACAGTCCCTGGCAGGACTGGAGACGCTTCACTGTCCCTGTGGACTGTTGGAAATCTCAGCTCTGATCAGCAGCTTCTGCTTCTCTCTGTCTCCAAATCGTAGCTTTAAACTCCGCCCACTTCAGATCTGTCTTCATCGCACTGTTAAAGGAACCGTCACGTTCATGTGGCGTTCACACGTTTCACGGTCAAAGTCAGGTGGTCGTGTTTTTTTTAAACAATGTTTATGATCAAGATGAAATGTTACGTTCAAAAACACGGACCTGCAGAACTGATGACTTTCCTTCAACCTGAGCTGCGTTTAGCACCACTGAGCTTGGTCCCTGAAGGCATCGCTGATGTTTTTAAATCTGGATACAGCAAACGAATAATAGGTCCCTGAAAGTCCCGCAGTCTTTTTGTAAGAACTTTTCTTAACTGAAATGTTTATGTTTCTGATCTCAGGGAACCTGAACACGTCACCTGTTTGTTTACGTCACAGGAAATTTTAAAAATAAAAGCGTTAACTTTTTACACATTCACAGACTAAAGAATGAACTGAGCTTAAAAACTTTAAAAATGAGTGTCAACTTCTTAGTAAACACAACTCAGCAGGTCAGAGTTTGTTTACATTAATAAAATGTTACATTTGATCAAAGACTGTGATCGTTAACGTGATAATTAACGTGGTCGTTAACTCGTCCTTAAACTTCTCTCAGTCAAGTCGGTGAAACGCCGAGTTCACGCCGAATTCACATCGAATTCACGTCGAATTCACGTCGTTTCTGTTGAAATATTTGAACCGAAACAAACAAGCGAAGGACGGGTGGGCGGGGCCAAACAAACCAACCGCTAACCTGGTTAACTATGAGCATAGTTAGCTTAGCATTAGCCTCAGGAGCGCTCGGCATTCTGGGAAAATAAGTCATGAGCGTTAAATTAAGTAATCAATCTTTACTTAAATGAAATGGAAACTGAATTGAAAAGTGACGAGGTTTAAATGATCTGAGAGACATTTGAACATTTTCTTCAGCTGCTGAGAAAAGAGACGCGACGACGACGACGACGACGACCAGTCACGAATTCTGTTCAGTTCAGACGGAAAATAAATACCTGAATTCAGATTAAGGATCGTTTGGATCAAATGTATTTAAGTTTTGGTTTGGAAGAAAATATTGATTTGTTACTTTTTTTAGTGAACAAAATAAACTTTGGGACATAACAGGCCAGAAAATAACGATTATTTTCAGAATTTATCCGTTGATTATTTTCTCCATTTATCAATTCATTGTTTGCTTCATAAAATATTGATCAGTGTCTGTTTTTCAAACCTGGAAATTATTGTTTTGTTTTGACTCAATTGAAATAATGTCTTTATTTGGAGCAAAGAAAACAGAAAATATTCACATTTAAGAAGCCAAAAAATCACAGAATCTTCATTTAATCATTAAAAAAACAACAACACTTTTTTGATTATCAAAATAGTTGACGAATAAATTATTAGTTAATAAATGACTTACTAATTGATGAATCACTGCAGGTCTGATATATAAACCAAAGTCTGAAGTTAAAAGAGTTTGAATCTGTTTTTTTCTCCTAAAGTCAGTTTTTTCAACATTGTCCTTTAATGTGTTTTTGAGCGTGTGTCATGTTTTAATGTCACTGTGATTTTCATAATAAAAGACATTTATTCATCTTTAATCTTTACTTCCAGGGATTTACTTATTCTACTTCATTTTGACAAACTGGAGCTTTGCTCAATGAAACTCAGGGAAAATGTTTTATTGTTTTCATGAAAATGTTTTATTGTTTTATAGAGAAAGTAGAAAGAAAAAAAAAAAAAGACGACTCCTTTGGAATCATGGGAGTTTGTCACAGGAAACGTTTTTATCATCCGTGTAAAAAAGATCAATAAACAGACGTTTTATCGCTCGGTGAATCTATTTTTAAAAAAATCAAAAATAGTTTCTCTTTATTTGAGAGGGGAGAAAAAAATCATTATTATAACTTTTATTAAAGTTTCTCATTTTCAAAAAAGTTTTTTCATGATTTTAAAAGAAAATTCTAACTTTGTCAGATTTGGGCTTCCGTAGCAGCAGATACAGGCGTTTACGTTGTTCTTTGTTTACGCATCCGATCGACGTCTGTTACGTCTTTAAACACTGAGTTTGCGTCGCCATGGAGACAAACGACATCATCGCCACCACGTCTACATCACCAGTGACGGCGTGGTGACATCACAGGGTGGGCGTGGCCATAGCACAGAGTGGGCGTGGCCACTCAGACGATGGGACTGAGGGCGTCGTACAGTCGATGGACGGCCACTTCCACCATTTCCCTGAAAGACTCGTCCTCTGCACACGTCACAGTCTGTGGGTCAGCACAGAGAGGTCAGAGGTCACCACAGGGAGGTCACCACAGAGGTCAGGGTATAATAAATGTAGGTTAAGTACATCAGTGAATATGGTTACGAATAAAAAATGTATCATATTTCAGTTAATAAACCCATTCAGTCTGGTGTGTCATGATCACTTTGGCCTGAGGGGGCGCTGCTGAACAACTCACCCTGGTCTGTGGGTTGATGAAGGCAGTGACGTCGTCCACCGTCACACTCAAGTTTTTACTGTCTTTGAAATTCACGCAGTCGTCTCCGAACATGTCACTGCAACAGTAGTAGAGAGGCTCTTATTCTGAAAATCCCTCTCATTTTTTTTTTCCCTTTCACTTCCGCTGATTTTATTAATTTATTTTTAAATCAGAACCAAATACAAAGTAAAACATTTGAGAATAAATTGTTGTCACGTTTTAAAACTAAAGGTGATGTGAGGAGTGGTGGGCGGGGCTTCGAGGCTCCGCCCACAGCCGTGTTTACTCACTGCAGCATGAGCTTCAGTTTGTCCACAAACACGTCCACGTCAAGCGTGTCACTCCGCCCCTCGAGAACTGAAACAAAGACACGGAAACGTTAGCGACGACGTAAACGTTGGTCACTGAGATGAAAACGTTAGCGTTGCGTCGCCGTCACGGACATTTCTGAGCGCTGGGGTTGGACTGGACCTGCAGGACCACCGTAGTCACCACGTCAGCGTACATGTCAGTGAGCGGGTTCGCCGTCCACTGCCACAAAAAAACAACAACAACAAACATGTTGAGATTATCGCGTTTGTTATTGTCAGTTTTGTGTGTTCACTTTTCAACAAAAACATAGAAAAACTGGTTTGTTTCCTTTACATATGAAACAAAGGTTGTGTAACAGTACATCCACTAGAGGGCAGCACGGACAAGAGAATTCCTGATGATAAACTAAATTGGTAAGAAAGTTGAAACAGGATTTGTAAACACCACGTAGGAAGTCTCTCATAAATGCTAATGTTCCACTTGACTTCCATCAGACTTTCACTGTGGGCTACACTGCCCCCCAGTGGTTTACAGTGGTACAACTGTATTTGTCAGATACAACAATAAATAAAATGCAGAATTGAAAATGCAACAAAAACAGATTTTATTGTGAAAAGTCTCTTGAACTCTGACCTCTAGCAGGACCATCCCGGCCTCGTGGACCAGAGTGACACTTTTAAAGACACGGATGGTGATTTTGTCCGTCCCCTCCACCTGCTCCACGTCTCCTGAAATTGAAAAAAATAATTACGACACAAACAGGAGGTCAAAGTGCAAACTCAGAAGTGGGCGGAGCTCAGGTGAGTCCAGCTGAATCTGATTTGCAACCGACCTGCGAGGTTTCGCAGCTGGCTGACGAGCAGTGAGATGGGTCCAGTGTAGGGGACGGCCAGAGTCTGAGTCACCGTCCCCATCGAAAGATCTGTGTAGTCTGAAGCAAGACCCCGAGGAAAAGCAACCGGTCAATCAATCAGTCAGTTATGAGAAAAACAACATGGAGCAACAGAAAGTTTGTGTTTTAATGTGGATAAACTGAAACCTTTATTTTGTAATCGTCAGGGTTATTTAAATGTGGATGTGACTTTAATTTTGAAAACTGAGGGAACATACGTATACACACACACACACACACACACACACACACACACACAGAGTGTGTTACTGACTGGAGAGGTCGGACGGGGTCAGGATGTGATAGTTAAAGTTCCGTTTGACGAGGATCCCAGAAACCCTCTGACCCTGAGCACACTTCCTGTCGGCCAGCGAGCCCATCACCTGCAGCAGAGCATTGTGGGAGTTAACAGGAGTGAACGCCGGCGAGCAGAAAACCAGCGAGGTCGCGTTTTGTGCACTTGTTCGTACGGACCTTGGCGAGTTTCTCTCCCCTGAAGTTGAGCGTGACCGCCTCCGTGTTCCTCGGGTTGTGGACCTCGATGTGAACCTCGTCGTTGTCTTCGTACTCGCGGATCAGAGCCGCTTTCAGACGGGCCATCTCGTTCTGCTCGCCGTGGACCAGGATCTGGAGACAGGAAACACGCTAGTTACCGCGGTATCAGCCATCACGTAGAGCGTGCGTGTAACG
The DNA here is from genome assembly GCA_016785285.1 of Brachirus orientalis. Lineage (NCBI taxonomy): Eukaryota > Metazoa > Chordata > Actinopteri > Pleuronectiformes > Soleidae > Brachirus > Brachirus orientalis. The sequence continues at coordinate 45,629 of JAFBJR010001742.1, forward strand.
TGGTCATGTGACTTTACCACGTGTGGCGGTTTGAGCGCTCGGATGAACTCGCTGGTCTGTTGATAATCCGTGTGAGCGGAGAAGGAGATGTAGTCGACCGACATCTTCAGAGGAAGCTTCTGCCCCGACATGGTGGTGATCTCATCAGGCTCCGTCATGATGTGCTGAACACACACACACACACACAGAAACATCTGACCTTTGACCTTTTATTCCAAGTGAATCTTTGTGGCAAAATGGAAGAAAATACACAAAATGGATGACAGACCATTAAAAAATCAGGAGGTAACAATTTACTGAATATACAGCAGGGGAACTGACCTTGGCGAGTTAAAGCCCCGCCCCCTGGGGTCAGGGAGGTGAACTGACCTTGGCGAGTTAAAGCCCCGCCCCCTGGTGCCCCCTGGTGTCAGGGATGTGAACTGACCTTGGCGAGTTAAAGCCCCGCCACCTGGTGCCCCCTGGTGTCAGGGAGGTGAGTTAAAGCCCCGCCCCCTCGTGTCAGGGAGGTGAACTGACCTTGGCGAGTTAAAGCCCCGCCCCCTGGTGTCAGGGATGTGAACTGACCTTGGCGAGTTAAAGCCCCGCCCCCTGGTGCCCCCTGGGGCCCCCTGGGGTCAGGGAGGTGAACTGACCTTGGTGAGTTAAAGCCCCGCCCCCTGGTGCCCCCTGGGGTCAGGGAGGTGAACTGACCTTGGCGAGTTAAAGCCCCGCCCCCTGGTGTCAGGGATGTGATTTGACCTTTTATTCCAAGTGAATCTTTGTGGCAAAATGGAAGAAAATACACAAAATGGATGACAGACCATTAAAAAATCAGGAGGTAACAATTTACTGAATATACAGCAGGGGAACTGACCTTGGCGAGTTAAAGCCCCGCCCCCTGGTGCCCCCTGGGGCCCCCTGGGGCCCCCTGGGGTCAGGGAGGTGAACTGACCTTGGCGAGGGTTCCCTCCACACAGTATCCAGCGATGATGACTCCGTTCCTCTTGTCCGTGCACCAGCTCTCAAACAGTTCTCTGGACAAACCGCTCTGCATCATCCCAGGAGTCGCCATCACCACACTGGGGCCGATGTCGTCAAAGTGATCCATGCTCTGACCACGCACACGCACACGCACACGCACACGCACACGCAGGTGAGGAAACAGACAGCACAGATGTCCCCGCGGTGGTGCGGCGGCAGAAGCGGTCCGCCTGGCTCACCTTCAGGTTGCTGATGTGTTTGAAGACAAACGGGTTGTTGATGTTGATGGCCTTGCGGATCTTGTCGTTCATGGCGTTGATGTAGGTCTGGTACACAGCCATGCACTTCCTGGCCAGAGAGGAAGCGTAGTAGATGGGGATGTCGTGCAGCTCTGGGTGGTTCTGCCAGTACTCGTCTGGTTCAAAGACCCAACAGAGTTGGTTTTAAAAATCCCACCGAGACAGAACATTAGTAACTGCAGCTGAGGACGTCACCGCTCCACTCACACTTTTGTTTGTTTCTTTTGTATCATTCTAATCCACTGCCCTCTAGTGGTGTCACATTAGTAACTGCAGCTTTAAGTGAAACCAAAAACTGGTCAATGTTTGGATCTGATGGATGAGACCAGAGTTTATATTGATTTTTCATTTTCTTTGAAAAGCCAATCGTTTCTCATGTTTACATTTGGAGTCTGAGAGGGCGGAGTCACAATCTGTATGCCACACAGTGTGTGTGTGTGTGTGT
>JAFBJR010001753.1:17976-28279 GCA_016785285.1 Brachirus orientalis
CTCCTGTGTCCCTGTGAGCTAAAATCACTGGTTTTCTCTATGAGGTTTGGTGTGGGACAGCAGGTAAAAGACTGACAGTGACATAAAGACATGGACTTGTTCTTTGTGTGGATTTTGAAGTTATTTTCAGGCATCAGCCACGTTATCACTAAATCTCATTTGATCATGTGACAGTAACTCAAACAACCACACTTCAAAAGATTGGAACTGTCCCTTTAATGAAAACACATTTCACTAACAGTGACTCAGCATTTGACATCTTTTTTAAAAAAACTAAGAACAAAGACCACAGAGGTCAGTAAAGGACACAGAGCCTGACCTTTGACCTCTGACTAAACTGTGATGAAATAAGAGCAGCTTCTGTCACTAAATAAAACCTGAACTTAAATAACTTGTGCCCCGCCCACTTCTGCCCCGCCCCCTCAGTGCTCCAGCAGCGCCGCGTCTCCGGCCAGACACATGTACTCGTCCAGCTCAGCATCCAGTCGCCTCCTGGAAATGGACATGTAGTTATCCAGCTCTTTGTCCAGTCGTCGTTTGGACACAGACATGTAGTCGTCCAGCTGAGCGTCCAGCTGTCTCTTGGTTGGTATGCTGTCTCTGCTGAGGCCACGCCCACTGGCTACATAGGCCACACCCCTTGGTACCTTCACGTTTAGTTGTTGTCCTGCAGAAGGGAGTAAAGACGTTCTATCTCCATGGAAACAAGAGGACAATCATGTGGTGATCTCCGTGTGTGTGATGGTTCAGGGACATTAACTGACCCGTCAGTCTGTGGACACTCCTCGTCCTCGTCCTCAGGACACGGCGCTGACCGAGGTGACTCCACGGGTGACCTTGTCCTGCAGAGACACAGGTGTGACCATGGGTCACATGATCACATGGTCAGTGTTTTAACGTCAGTGACAGTTTTAACGTCAGCGTTTTAACGTCAGTGACAGTTTTAACGTCAGCGTTTTAACGTCAGCATTTTAACGTCAGTGACAGTTTTAACGTCAGCGTTTTAACGTCAGCATTTTAACGTCAGTGACAGTTTTAACGTCAGCGTTTTAACGTCAGCATTTTAACGTCAGTGACAGTTTTAACGTCAGCGTTTTAACGTCAGCATTTTAACGTCAGTGACAGTTTTAACGTCAGCGTTTTAACGTCAGCATTTTAACGTCAGTGACAGTTTTAACGTCAGCGTTTTAACGTCAGCATTTTAACGTCAGTGACAGTTTTAACGTCAGCGTTTTAACGTCAGCATTTTAACGTCAGTGACAGTTTTAACGTCAGCGTTTTAACGTCAGCATTTTAACGTCAGTGACAGTTTTAACGTCAGCGTTTTAACGTCAGCATTTTAACGTCAGTGACAGTTTTAACGTCAGCGTTTTAACGTCAGCATTTTAACGTCAGTGACAGTTTTAACGTCAGCGTTTTAACGTCAGCATTTTAACGTCAGTGACAGTTTTAACGTCAGCGTTTTAACGTCAGCATTTTAACGTCAGTGACAGTTTTAACGTCAGCGTTTTAACGTCAGCATTTTAACGTCAGTGACAGTTTTAACGTCAGCGTTTTAACGTCAGCATTTTAACGTCAGTGACAGTTTTAACGTCAGCGTTTTAACGTCAGCATTTTAACGTCAGTGACAGTTTTAACGTCAGCGTTTTAACGTCAGCATTTTAACGTCAGTGACAGTTTTAACGTCAGCGTTTTAACGTCAGCATTTTAACGTCAGTGACAGTTTTAACGTCAGCGTTTTAACGTCAGCATTTTAACGTCAGTGACAGTTTTAACGTCAGCGTTTTAACGTCAGCATTTTAACGTCAGTGACAGTTTTAACGTCAGCGTTTTAACGTCAGCATTTTAACGTCAGTGACAGTTTTAACGTCAGCGTTTTAACGTCAGCATTTTAACGTCAGTGACAGTTTTAACGTCAGCGTTTTAACGTCAGCATTTTAACGTCAGTGACAGTTTTCTGTCCACGTCTGTCCCTGTGATGTCATTACGCTCTGTCCACGTCTGTCACTGGTTGAGAGTGGAGGAGCTCTTAGACCCCGCCCCTTTTCTTCCATATATGGTTATTTCTGGCACTGAAGAAAAAACTGAAGCTTCAAAATAAAGTTTTATTAATAAACACAAACACATTATTATTATTATTATTATAGAGAAGAGCAGCAACAACATATCAACCAATCACTAACGCTTTAGTAAATGTAATTAAAACTAGTTTCTATGATTTTTTTCAGCTTCTTAAATATGAATATTTTCTAGTTTCTTTGCTCCAAATAACAGAAATCATTAAAACTGAATCATTTTGGTTTGTGGACAAAACAAGACATTTGAGAACATCATCATTTCCAGGTTTGACAAAAGCTGATCAATATTTTTATCATTTTATGAACCAAACCGATTAATGAAGAAAAAGATCATGAGTTGTAGAACTAAGAAACAAATTTGTGTCTGATCACAAAAGATTTAACAGACATTTAAATGTTTCTGTTTCATTTAACATAATATTGAGTTGACTGTAAACATGACGCAGCAGAAATTACAATTATTGCTGAGTCATCCTCGAGCTGTGACCACATGTAACTCTGTAGAACCATTAAAATGAGAGGGAATGAAGGGGCGGGGCTAAGTGGTCAGAACACTGTTACTGATTATTCATTTTCATGGCTGACTGTATTTTTGATCAGTAAATCAAACACACACACAGACGTTCCTAATAAAGTGACAGTGAGTGTAAATAAGACCAGGAGCGACGCGTGGTCGTGGGACTAACTTTGTTTTTATTTGCACGTTAACAATCCCAACACAGAGTTTAGCATCTGAATGAACAGCAGGGGGCGCTCAAACACACTGAAGCTTCAGGGACAAGAATCAGGAAGGAAAACGCGCGTCTGCCGCCACCGCGGCTCTGCACGTGTCAGTGAGCAGCTTCCCGGGGGGGGGGGCGCGCCCTCTTATGGGTCACATGACTACAAAGAAGGGCAGCAGCAGGCCGCGACCTTTGACCCTTTTCTTCTTTTATATTCCGTTATATAAGTTTGATAAATATTCAACAGGCGGTCACGGCGGTGTAAGTGGGCGGAGTCAGAGGTTCCCGATGAGTCACCACAGCTGCTCCGCCTCCTCAGGAGATGATGACATTCACACGTGTGCAGTCGGCACGTGACGACAGATGTGGGAGGAGTCAGAGCCACGCTGCGGGCGGCGAGCATGCTGCGGGCGTGTGAGCGCGGGTTAGTTAGCATCGGGTTAAAGCGGCGTTACCGATGTTTTCACGTGTTCTTCTTCCTGTCAGCAGCTCAGCTCAGAGACAAACATGCGGTGAACTGCATGACAACAACAACAACAACAACAACAACATGGGAGCGTTTCTTTTTCTTTTACATCCTACTGCAGCGTTTAGTCCCCGCCCACACGCCAGTCCGAGAATAAAAACAGCTTCTGTTGACGTGTTCATCTGAAGTAAACAAACGAGCAAACAGGATTCTTCGTACAGGAGAGAGAGAGAGAGAGAGAGAGAGAGAGACTTTAACCATGATCACAACTGTGAGTGTGTATGTACATGTGTGTGTCAGAGTGTGGATATTACGCGTGTGTGTGCGTGTGTGCGTGCGTGTGTGCTGTACAGAGTCTGTATGTTGCCATGGCGTTCGGTGGCCGAGGCTCCTCCCCCTCAGTACTCGCTCAGGTTGTGCCATTTGGAGATCTGGCGGCGGGGGTTTTCACACACCTCCCTCCAGTGGGAGGCGCCGGAGGGGGCGGGGCTGTGGAGGCCGAGCAGCAGGCGGCCCAGAACCTCGTTCTTGGTGGTTCGGTCGAAGTCGACCACCAGGAACTCGACGGAGATCTCGGGCAGCAGCTCGGGCGGGATGTCGTAGATGAAGGACTCGTTAAAGACCGGGTTCAGCGTGCACTTCTTCACGTGGGTCTTCTTCTTGGCGATGCGCTTGCGTCCATAGAAGACGTTCACCTTCACGTAGGGGTCTGAGCAGAGAAGGAGGAGAAGAAGACGCAGTGTTTAGGAGCTGGACCAGGAGCGGTCCAATAACAGTGGCTGGTTCTGTGCTACTCACTCGCAGACAGGCCGGTCATGTCCATCTTGGGAAGGTGTCGTGCCTTCAGGACCACAACGCTGAGACGATGAGACACAGGCTGGTAGGACAGAGACGCCAGCAGCTCCCCACGACTCTCACACTGAGGACACACAGACACACGGTGGAACAGCGGGCACGGACGGGACCACTTCACAGTGGCTAACTGTTAGCGCAGCAGCTAGTATTAGTCAGGGAAGCAGATCAGCTGTTCACAAGTTAAAACGATAAATAAATCAAGTGGTTCAGTGGTTTCTAACTGCAACAATTATTCAAGTAATCAATTATTATTCAATTAATAAATTAGTACTCCATGACTAAATTAATCATCAACTACTTCCCCTGCCCTTTTAATAATTCAAACCAGTTTCTGTGATGTTTCTTTTCTCCAAATAACAAAGAAATCATTAAAACTGAATCATTTTCAGAACATCATCATTTCCAGGTTTGACAAAACCTGCCGCACGCTTCCTGCCCTTCCTGCCCCACACTTCCTGCCCCACGCTTCCTGCCCCACACTTCCTGCCCCACGCTTCCTGCCCCACGCTTCCTGCCCTTCCTGCCCCACACTTCCTGCCCCACACTTCCTGTCCCACACTTCCTGCCCTTCCTGCCCCACACTTCCTGCCCCTCGCTTCCTGCCCCACACTTCCTGTCCCACAATCAGGGTTTGTTTCAGTGAAACAGAAAATGTTAGCATTTTTTTAACCATTCATTTTCTTCTTACTGATTCTTTAGTACTGACCAGTGAGGAACCAGTACCAGATTCATACCGGATTTTCAAAACACTTAGTAATCCATCCATTTATTATTATTATTACCAAATGATCGCATTTTTGAGGCACTAAATGAAAATTGGCACGAAAATCAGAAGTGGCAAAAAAGAACTAAAAGTGGTGCAAACTGGCTCAGTAGTGCCCCCGAAGGTGAAACCCATTAGCACAAAGCAGAAGTTAAATTACACCAAAGTGCACGAAACAGTGGAAACATGTCACAGCTGAAGACAAACAGGACCATGGCCTCAGCTCGTCAGGAAGCTGGACATTTGGCATTTTGTGTCTTGGCGATTTGCGTGTTTTGTAAATGAACGAATTGATCTTTTCGTTTTTAAAAGGTCTCGCTGATTCACCCATCAGAACGTTGGTGGAACGAGCCCTTTAACGCCGCGTCCACTCACCTGCATGTTCCTCTTGGTGATCTGCTGACTCAGGTGGACTCGGCCCGTGCTCGGGTCCACGCCCTTCAGCGGCACCACCGCTTCGCCGATGACATCATCGCGGGCAAAGCGGTCAAAGCTGAGAACCAGGAAGTGCAGGGTGAGCTCGGGCAGCGAGCTGTAGGCCACGCCGTAGAAGGTGAAGGTCTCGTCAAACAGCGGATCCAGGGTCTTCCTCAGCACGCGGGTCTTGACCCGGTGCTTCTTCTCAGGCAGGATGGTCATTTTCACATATGGGTCGGAGCTGCCGGCCTGCTCGTCCATGGCAGGGAGGCCCCGCGCCCCAACGATGGTCACCACCAACGCCTTCTTAGGGAAGTTGTAGTCGACGGTGAGGCTGATGGCGCCCAGGCTGGGCTCTGGCTCCGGCTCCGGCTCAGAGGACGCCGGCGTGAAGGGGGACGCCGTCTTGCTGCTGGTCTGGCTGCTGCTGGCCGAGCTGCTGTCCAGGCAGCAGTAGTCGGCGCGGACCGGAAGGGCCCGCTCCAGCCGCGCCTGGCTGACAGTGGCGCCGGCGCCGGCGGGGGGAACCAGGTGACTCATCTGCAGCTGCCCTGGTACATCCAGAATGTTGTTCTCTGCGTCCACCAGCACCATGCCCCGCCCTCCTCCAGCGGCAGAGCAGCCTCGCTCTCCATCGCGATCAGAACGGTCCGCCCGTCGAATACTACGCACGATTCTCTTGCTGCTGCTGAGGGATTCTGGGTAAATGCTGATGCCCTTTAGCATGTGGATGAACTTGTAAGGCGGGTCCTCGGCGTCGCAGTAACGGTCGCCGTGCAACTTGTAGCGTCCGGAGATGCGCAGGTAACGTCGCTGACAGTAGGACCAGAGCAGAACCAGAACCACCACAATCAAAACCAGAACTCCAGCTCCCAGGAAACCCGCCAGCACCGGGGACATGGCTGCCACAGAAAGAGGTCAGAGGTCAACAGAGAACCAATGATGCCTTTACATGTCATGTTATCATAATTATGAAGTTTCTGAGAGGTCAGAGGTCATGAGTTGTGACATTTTTACAAAGTTTGGAACTGATTCATTTACCTTAGAATATATTTCTTCAATAATATGACCTGGTGTTGCCTAGCAACAACGTTCTCTCAACTTTACCATTTGACATATTGAAAAAACCTGAGGTCATGACAGTGCAGCTAAAACCTACAGTTCCCACAATGCACCACTGTATGCAGCCTTCTACACTCACACTACACTGACGTTGCTGAAGTTGTTTAAGTGTAAACAAGTGAAAGAGATTTGATTGGCTCACATTAGTGTAGCTGAGGTGAAGTTAAATACCCACAATGCAGTTCTGCAGCAGTGTTTATGTCATGTATGTGGGTCACCACATACATGAGTGCAGCATGACTACAGGAAACGCACTTCCTGTTTACCAGAGTGATCTCATACCTGTGATTTTCCTCGAGGTCTCATTAGACACAGACACTGTGTGTGTGTGTGTCTTTGTTCACTGTGCACAGAGGAGTATTGTGTCCTGATCTGTCCCACAAGACAACACACACACACACACACGTCATTTCAACAACACTGGTTTGACTCATTTCAACATTTGAATCAATAAAACTTTAGCTCACTCTCCCACACCAAAGTCCATAGAGAAAATCAGTGATTTTAGCTCACAGGGACACAGGAGCTGCTGGTCTACTGCTGCCTCGTGTGGTCACTTTGTGTCACTGAGGTCAATCTGAACAAAGGATTTAAAAACACTGAAGTGACAAAATAAGACATTTGAACTTAGTGATGGAGGCAGCAGTGGATCATCAACTCCTGTGTCCCTGTGAGCTAAAATCACTGTTTTTCTCTATGGACTTTGGTGTGGGAGAGTGAGTGGTTTACAAACTTCACTTTCCTGTTGGAAAAGTCTGTCTAACAGTGAGATAAAGACGTGAACATGTTGTGAAGATACTGTAGACTTAAACTGGTGTAGATTTTACACTGGTTCTGAGCAGCAGGGGGCGCTCACTGTGTGTCAGTACCTTATTTAATCACACTTCAAAAACAGCAAAAAGCAGAACTATCCCTTTAACCACATGAATTACGGCTGCTGTGTTCACTGACTCTTCATGTGGCGTTCACTGATGCGATCAAATTCAAGTGAGATAAGCACAAAATTGAACAGACGCTGCCTCGTTTACATATTTAAACTTAAAAAGTAAGAAAGCATAAAAACAACAGGTACAGTGTTGTGTGTGTGTGTGTGTGTGTGTTTGTGTGTGTGTGTGTGTCACTCGCTCACTCACTCACTCTCCATAGGATGAGCTCATGTTTTGGAGGGAGGTGAAAGCAGCTGAGCTTGCTGCCTAGCAACACACACACACAGGTTTCCATGACTTCAGAGGACATTCCATTGACTTCCATTCATTTGCTGGAGACTTACTCGAATCTTAACCATAATTACTAGTGTCCTGACCCTAACCTTAACCTAACCTTAACCTAACCCTAACCTCAGCCTAACTTTAAAACATGTCTTCACCTTAAAATGGAGTCATTTACGTTATGGGGACTTGATTTTTGTCCCCATAAGGAAGACAAGTCCCCATAATGTGAGTGTGGAGACACATTTAGGTCCCCACAACATGAGGAAGAGCAGCTGCACACACACACAACCCTCTGTGGTCTAAAGAAACAAGAGTTTTAACGTGTGAAAAGGTGGAATGATTTGTTGTAATTAAATATAAATAAATGTATATCATGTAAATATAAATGACGATGTAAATAAATGAAGTCGCGGATTTGAAAATGCTCAAAATCGTCACATTCTGCTGTTTAACATGTTCATGATAATATTCAGAATTGAAGTGTTTATAAACACGAAACCTGCAGAGTATAGACATGACGTCACCGGGTACCCACCCCGGCGGGCACGCGCATCAAGGCACGCGACTCGGAGGCTGCGGGCACGCGCACGCCCAGTTATTCTAAATGGTATATGACATCGATTATTAACAAACAATAAGTCCCTTAATGAATCCGATTGATGGCAGTGACGTCACGTCCTCCATTTTGTTAAGAAAAAATACATAAATGTGATCAAATGTTTTTCGTTTCACGAGATTAAAATCCAGTTTCGATATAAAATATTCCGAATATTCCCGTCCGTCGACAGAATGAGTGGATCAGTGAAGGCTCTGCTGCTGACGCCATGACCCGGGACATTTTATCCCACTGCACCTGCCGCAGCAGCCGTGACAAACCCGCGCTAACGTCAACATTTACGACAATAACACCAGGTTAGGTCATCAGAAAGATGAAGATGAAGACGATGAAGACGATGAAGACGACGGAGAGGACAGAGACACGAGTAAAGAGCGGCCTGCTTCTTCTCACCGTAGGCGGGTCCCAGCTCGATCATGTCCGCCATTTTGTGTGAGACGGAGGCAGCGGAGAAGCGGGAGAAGACTGAGCTGCGGTCACTTCACGTCCACGCACCGGACACGGAGAGACGAGTCACCGAGGGACCGCGGGCTGCATGTGTCCGCGGCTGTGTCCGCTGCTGTGTCCGCTGCTGCTCCGTGTCAGCGCAGGGATGCTCGGCTCTGCTCGGCTCGGCTCGGCTCCGCTCGGCTCCTGGGACTCGGGAGGATACAGCGAGTCTGCGCGGAGGAGCTCGCGATGAGACTGGACCAAGATCGTCTACTGAAGCAGATGCGTCACTGCGCGCTGTGGTTGTGACGTCATGACGTGGTCGAGATTAAAACGAGATTAAAAGACTGTGTCCAAATCGAGGACAGACGAGGTCAAATCAGTCCAGAATAAAGTAACTAAAAGAGAGACTCTTTAGTTTCTGACATGACAATGACGTCACCTTTTACAAAATTACCAAAGTAAAAGTCTTCAACGTTATGATATTTTATTTTGTGATAAAAAAAATTGTACTTGAGATTTAGAAGTAAAATTATTAAAAGTGTGAGATATTACAATTGAGTGATGGTGGTCCAGAGGTAGAGCAAGTTGTCTTTCATCTGAAAGGTTATGGGTTTGATTCCCGGCTCTGTTCTTTATGTGTCCTTGGGCAAGACACTTGACCCCAAGTGACCCTTGACGGCTGAGTCGGCAGCATGTGAATGGGTGTGAAAAATGTGTGAGTGAATGGGTGAATAAATGGGTGAATGACAAAGCTTTGAGTGTAATCAAGAGTGGAAATGCTCTATATTAATACAAACCATTCAGCAACTCTTCTTCTTCCAATTTAATCAGGTAGTAACGAGTAACAAAGGTATTATAAATAAATAAAAATATAAATAACAAAGTAAAAAGGTGTTGGACCTTTGTTGACACATAGAGACAGACAACCATTCACTCTCACATTCACACCTACAGCAATTTAGAGTGTCCAACTGGCCTAATCCCCAAATCTGCATGTTTGTGGACTGTGGGAGGAAACTGGAGCACCCAGTGAGAACCCACGCACACACCCCTTGCAGAAGGGCCCTTGTTCCGACCGGGTCGCAAACCCAGGACCTCTTGTTGCAAAGGCAAGAGTGCTAACTCTTGTGTGATTAAATAAGAGTGCTTATTTAATCACATTTAATTGCACAATAACTAACTACAATAACATTAAGAAAAAATACCACTACAGTCGGTGCCTGTCTGATAATAACATTAATACTTTCAAAGAGACAGTGCAGCCGTTATTTAACTCTGTGTCATGTCTAAGTCCACCTGAAGTTAACAGTTATGATTTTACACCCACTTTCATTGATAATCTTGTTGATAATGCAGCAGCTTCACTGCGTACTACATTAGATAGTGTTGCCCCTCTCAAAAAGAAAGTGATGGATCAGAGGAGAGAAGCACCATGGTTTAACTCCCATACTCACTCTCTTAAACAGGCTTTACGTAGATTAGAAAGAAAATGGCGTTCCACTAATCGAGAAGAATCTCATGTAGCCTGGAAAGATGGTCTTGTAGCTTATAAAAAAGCCCTTCATAAAGCTAAAGCAGCCTATTATTCTTCTTTAATTGAAGAAAACAAAAACAATCCAAA
>JAFBJR010001773.1:0-18341 GCA_016785285.1 Brachirus orientalis
AACAACTCCAACAACCACTACCACAACTCCCACTACCACAACCACAACAACCACTCCAACAACCACTACCACAACTCCCACTACCACAACCACGACCCCAACTACCACAACAACCACTCCAACAACTACCACAACTCCCACTACCACAACCACGACCCCAACTACCACAACAACTCCAACAACCACCACCACAACTCCCACTACTACAACCACTCCAACAACCACTACCACAACTCCCACTACCACAACCACGACCCCAACTACCACAACAACTCCTACAACCACTACCACAACTCCCACTACCACAACCACAACCCCAACTACCACAACAACCCCAACAACCACTACCACAACTCCCACTACTACAACCACGACCCCAACTACCACAACCACGACCCCAACTACCACAACCACTCCAACAACCACTACCACAACTCCCACTACCACAACCACAACCCCAACTACCACAACAACTCCAACAACCACTACCACAACTCCCACTACCACAACCACAACCCCAACTACCACAACAACCCCAACTACCACAACTACCACAACAACTGTAACAACAGAGTCTGAAGCTTTGAAGGAATATTGCCGAAACAAAAGGGATGGTGTTTACCCTAATCCCAGAAACAACACTTCTTTTGTACAATGTACAAATAAGGAAACCAATGTTATTGAATGCCAACCTGGTTTGATCTACAGAGCGAATTGCAAATGCTGTGACTTGCCTCAGTCTCAGTAGTAGTTCTTAAAAGACAGGAACATCATATTTCTTCTTTTAACTTTTTACTTAACAACTGGTTGACATTGCTTGGATAATTTTACTGCACTGTTCACATTTACTGTTCCTCAACAACTTCACCTTCCCCAAAGCTATAATGTGTTAATTCACTTTAACCTTTATTTAACAAACCAGTTACAAATATAATACAGTTTTACCTGGCATTTCCTCACACAGCAGTGGACTATGTTAAGTGACAATAATTTTCCAAGGTACTCCCAGGCTCGCAAAGCTATGTTTATCACAGTAGAATGATGGTATCTCATATTGGGGAAATGTTGAGCCAAAACCCAACCTTTCTTGCAAAGACCAAATATTACATGGACAATATTTTCTTTGTACTTTAATCTGTTCAAATTCTAAAAATTATAAATTTCTTTTTTTTTTTTTTTAATTTTAGGAAACTTATACTGTGTATTTGCCAATGTTGTCCTTTTCTGTTCTAACTGTATTTATGAAAATGTATCTTCTTCTCATTTTTCTCCGACATTATTTAACCTTACATGCCTTATTTATTTGTATGGTTGATGCACACATAATACTGTAGATATATGTAACCTTCTGATTTTGTTTAACATGGTGAGAGTTTTGCACATAGCATATGCAATATATTATGATCTTAACTTTGGTCAATTCTAACAAATACTGCTAAATTTGTAATTCAATAATAATAAAACGATACATTTTAAAAAAGGTGCCAAAAGTTTGCCATTTTTTATTTAGTTTTGATATATTTCATGTTTGATTATTCTGTTTGTTGTTCTTTGTTTCTAAAAAAACAAAGGTGCAAATGGATAAAAGGCCCAGTGTACAGTGAATGCAATAGTCCAAAATCTCTTTCTAATCAGTATATTTATTTCATTATTAATTAAATTAGATAATTCCCCTGTGGGAAATTGGGAGAGTGATGCAGTGTGCTGTGTGCAGTCTATAATACTACGATGTTATGATGAATTAATTTGAACTCGTACCATTCATTCTTAGTGTCTTCATCTGTGGTCCTTGCTAATGAATGTTTTGGCTACTTGTGTTCATCTTTTCAACTTTTCATCTCATCCCATTCTTTTTCAATGGGAAAAGTCTTAGCAGTTTTTTTGCTATTTACATCACAAAAAACGTAAGTAATAGTGAGTCCAATCGAGATGCGCATTATTGTTTGATTTGTTTTTGTGCCCTACATGGTATTTGCATTATTAGTGACCAAAAAATATATGGAAGAAGAGCACACTCTATGCTGTTAGTGTCCTGAGAACGTCCTGAACAACATGGTCTAAATTTTGTGTGGATATCTTTAAAAGTGTGGCCACAGGAGTGAGAGAAAAAAGTGGTTCAGTGTGAGTTTTTGCACAAGTGTCAGGCGGCAGTTACAATAGAGTTTTAATGGGAGGCTTACTGGTGCTCCTGTCGCAAATGAATCTGTAGGATCTTGTGCATGGATCTACAAAAGTGGATCAAAACTAAGACAAATCAGAACAATCTTAACAATGACCAGACTTCAATGATTCTACACTATAACTTTGTCGAAAAATAACTAACACAAAAATGTAATAATGTGTGAAACCGATACAAAATATAAAATTGCTATAGTTTCGGTCAAACGTGCTTCATGCTTTGTCAGCTATGTGTGTTACAACAGTCCTAGGCAGGAAAAGGCAACTGGACTTAGTTGAATTTCTTGAAGACGTTTCGCCTCTCATCCAAGAGGTTTCCTCAGTTCTGAGCAAGCCTCTTGGATGAGAGTTCTGAACTGAAGAATTTGAATTTCTTGAAGACGTTTCAGCCTCTCATCCAAGAGGCTTCCTCAGTTCTGAGCAAGCCTCTTGGATGAGAGTTCTGAACTGAAGAATTTGAATTTCTTGAAGACGTTTCGCCTCTCATCCAAGAGATGGATGAGAGGCGAAACGTCTTCAAGAAATTCAACTAAGTCCAGTTGCCTTTTTTTGCTACACTTTTGGATACCATGACCTTGATGACTGTGAATCTTCACAGACAGTCCTAGGCAGGGTCAGGCTGTCTCAAAGCAGCATGTGTCCCACTGGATTGTTGACACCATTGCCCACAACTATAGGTTAAATAATGGACATCTGCCATGTGGGGCCACTGGCTGCTCTACCAGGGGAGTCTCCACTGGAGGCCAAATGTGCTGCAAACTCCTGGGCATTGCCAATCACCTGTTGTAGGTTTGTTTGGATAATTGCAGGTTGCACCTGTGATTAGTTGACCACAGCTGGGGCCAATAAGCTGAGTTAACCAGTGGGAGAAGCATAGCTGAAGCTGATTAACCTGTCTGATATAAGGAGGTTGCCGAGCCCTTTCTCAGTTTGGGTCTGTGTTGATAGAGAAATGATCTCTGAGGGTTTTGTGTTTAGGTAAAGTGAGTCAGGAATTTATGTTGTTTATTGAACTTCCTTTTCAGTGGCTCCTGTTTATTTTATTTTTTTCTATCACTTTTGATAAACTTACGGTGGGGAAATATTCTTTCCACCATCTTTAAAATCTGGGTTTTGATTTTGGTCTTTTCTGTTGGTTTCCTTGAGTATTAACCCAACCATTTAGCGTTTGTTGAAAAGAAACATTGATAATAATAATAATTTTTGGTGCTTATTGTTGTAGAGACCCCAAGTGTTCTAAATAGCAAATGTGAAACAGGTTGAGTAGTGGAGATTCAGACTCCAACCATATCTGCAAGTGTAGAGATCTTATTGCTGAATTCAATACTAGTGACCATAACATTTTATTACAGAGACTAGAGCATGTTATTGGGATCAAAAGAAACTGCATTATACTGTTTTCAGTTTAATGCAGAAAGAAAGGTTCCAGTTTGTTTATGTGAACAATAAATGTTCATTAGACGTACTGGACTTGAACATTGAGTTCAAAAAGGTTTGGTCCTCGGACTAATTCATTTCACTTTGCAAGTACTTCCTCTA
The DNA here is from genome assembly GCA_016785285.1 of Brachirus orientalis. Classification (NCBI taxonomy): domain Eukaryota; kingdom Metazoa; phylum Chordata; class Actinopteri; order Pleuronectiformes; family Soleidae; genus Brachirus; species Brachirus orientalis. The sequence goes on from JAFBJR010001773.1 coordinate 3,718, forward strand.
GTATTTAATAGTTATAAAGCTCCAGGAATGTCTCGCAGACATTAAGAAAATAACTTTTATGGTTCTCAGTGTTTAGGGCTTGAAAGCAGTATGTGAAAATTTTTTCACCCTGGATGACATTACCAGTGCCTCCAGTTTGGAACCTTAGTGTTATTGTCGATCCAGATTTTTGTCTTTCGACTAATACTAATATATCTACTATAAGTCAGCCTTCTTTCACCTGAACAACGTAATGAAAAGCGTTACAACCTGTCATTAAAGGATGTTAGAAATTTATTATGTCGACTTCTGTAACTCATATTCAGGAACATAGAACAATACAAAAACTATAGTATTCAGAGTCTTCAGTTTGTTCAGAATGCAGCAGCACTGGTATTGAAGGGAACTATAAAACGAGCTCTCTTACACTGGCTCTATATAGAACTTTTAAAATCCTCCTCTCACATAAAACACTGGGTGTTTTATGTGCCACCTAAACTGATGGGGGACCCCTGTGGTACACTCATTTACTCACACTCGCATGAATATGAACAATGTTATCAGTCTCAGCGCTGATTTGGTTTGAGTCATTGTATGAGGTACATTTTTTGACAAAGTTTAAATTTTTCAACAAACCTGGCCTGGCCAATGAGAAATGCCACTTCTTGTGCGTGTGTGTGTGTGTGTGTTTTTTTTTGTCTGTCTGTGTTTGTTTAAGATTTGACAAACACTAAAGAAGCACCGGCTTGGTAAATAAAGTGAGTCAAGTATATCTGTGCCATTAATCACTTGATTAGAACTGTGCTCAAAGTTCACAAAAGGTGTATGATTTAATCTCAAGGCTCAACCTCCCTAATTATAGTCATGCAACAATGCATCATACATGATTGATCCTTTTTTTTTTTCTTTTTTTTTGTCAGTTATCATGCAAAGGGTTGCATGCACTATCAAATTACTTATAAAACTTTAAACCACACCTCCCTTCATAACTATTTTAAGGCACCGTTGCCACAATTCCTCAGCCACATTTTCCTCTGTCTCCAACAAACTGTACATGTAAGTAAGTTGCATTATCCTCTTATCGAGTTGTATTTAGAAAAAATATAATCATGTTATCAGTAATTACTTACCAACCTATAATTGTTGATTAAGTTATTACTGATTTACCAGTTAAGTAGACAAAGTGACAAATGGGTAATTCTGCCATCTGTTTACATGTCTGTGGCTTGTTAAGGAGTTGTGGCTTTGTAAATATTTTTTATTAGTATTTGATGACTTGTTTATAAAACATTCAGTTATTTATTTTACAGGGTAATTAGATGATTGGTTTATTCCTTTTGCTATCCCTTTCTCTCAAACACAAACCTTAAACTGGGCAAGAGAAATACAACTGAAGGCAAAGCCAGTTGCATTGTCATTTTACATTCAAGACTGACAGAAGTTAGTAGTTTTAATTTGAATTAATTTTCTACATATTCCCCAGTCTCTCCACATTCTGTATGTGCTAAAATAGTTTTTTTAAAATATAATTATGTATCCCAATTCAACCCAGACACTAAAACTACTGTGAAATATGTTCATTTTATGTCACATTGTCAGTACATTGTCAATATCATTATCAAGCAGATCTTCTCAGTTTATTTTAATCTTGGTTACCAAGTTTGTAAAGGCAAGGCAAATTCCAGTTGCATAAGGTTGCCTTTCCAGTATTCCAGGTGCTTCATATAAAATATGAGGTTTCATTGCAAAATGCAAAAGCAACATTATGTTTAAAAAGAACCATTTATAAAGAAATTCGAATAGGAAGTGTAGGAAATCTCCGTAGATCTTTTCTCTGCTTGATGCATGCCATTGATTTGACCCTTCTCAAACAGATGAATATCTTTTCCACAACCACAGGATGTGTCTTTCCACATGGTTGTTTACAAAATGAGAAGCTACTCATTGCATCAGTTGGGGTTAAAAAACGTGTTACCAGCTTAAAGATAATCACCCATGCAGTAATTATCCAATGGAAGGCTCTTACCTATTTGCTTAGTTAAAAAGCAAAAAAAGTCCAGTTGGCGACTTTTTTTGTGGGCAGTGCTGCATCACAGTGTGATTTTGCTTTTTTCTCCCACACCTCCCTTATTGTAGGTACTTCCACTTTGTCCAGTTCAGACACTACTACCACCACCATCACTACGAACACCCCAACTACCACCAACACGAACAACCCAACTACCACCAACACGAACAACCCAACTACCACCAACGCAAACAACCCAACTACCACCAACGCAAACAACCCAACTACCACCAACGCAAACAACCCAACTACCACCAACGCAAACAACCCAACTACCACCAACGCAAACAACCCAACTACCACCAACGCAAACAACCCAACTACCACCAACGCAAACAACCCAACTACCACCAACGCAAACAACCCAACTACCACCAACGCAAACAACCCAACTACCACCAACGCAAACAACCCAACTACCACCAACGCAAACAACCCAACTACCACCAACGCAAACAACCCAACTACCACCAACACGAATAACCCAACTACCACCAACACAAACAACCCAACTACCACCAATGCAAACAACCCAACTACCACCAACACGAATAACCCAACTACCACCAATGCAAACAACCCAACTACCACCAACACAAACAACCCAACTACCACCAATGCAAACAACCCAACTACCACCAACACGAATAACCCAACTACCACCAACACGAACAACCCAACTACCACCAACGCAAACAACCCCACTTCGAACAACCCAACTGCCACCAACACGAACAACCCAACTACCACCAACGCGAACAACCCAACTACCACCAACACAAACAACCCAACTACCACCAACGCAAACAACCCAACTACCACCAACGCAAACAACCCAACGCAAACAACCCAACTACCACCAACACAAACAACCCAACACGAATAACCCAACTACCACCACCACAACAACTTCTTCTGGGGAAGTTGATGAAAACTTCTACAAAGGAAAGGAAGATGAGCTTTATTCCAATCCTAATTCTCCATCCTCTTTCTACAACTGTTATAATGGTTTCACTTACATCCAGGTGTGTCCTGATGGTTTAGTCTTCAGTGATGCCTGTAAATGCTGTAACTGGCCATAAGCAGGTGTGCATCATAAAAACTATCCATATATATACAAAGTGTGCATGATACACACTGTGTAATCTTATTCCTAGTACCTAACTATTGAGGGGAAAATGGATTGTGGTGTTTTTATTTCACATTCTTGTTATGGAATACAGTATAGATAAATGCCTCCTATTTAGATAGTAGTGTTAGATGAACATTTTTAATGTTTAATTTCTTTTTTCAAGAGATCATAACTTTTTATCACAACCTCTGCTGTCCTAGGTGACATGAAGTTCAGATTTATTGTTGAGGTGTTTTACTTGTCTCTTTTCATGGTCTTTGGGATTTTAGCTCTGTTCATTGTTCCTGCTTTTTCTTGTATTCAATTTTTTTAATCAATTACTTATTGTTAAAGTTTAGATTTGGGTCCTATATTTTGCACATGGTTTATAATTTTGGGGAAGTCATGCAAATAAAGTGTTCGTTTTGGAAACAATGTCCATGTCAAGCTTGTGTTTGGATTCCAATTACAAATCAATATCCGTTTCATGAGTTTCCTGGTGTCACTGCAGCTTTCTTCAAAGAAACTACTGCAATTTTGTGAAATTATACCATATAATTTTATGTTAAAAAGCCATCATAACAGACAATCACACAAGCATTACCAAAAAAGTGACCACATAAAGTTGACTCTTGATTATTTTATTGCAACAAGATCAAGTTGTTCTGTATTAAATAAAGTTGCACAATCTAACAATATGATCATTTTTGACAAGTTGTGACTGGAAAAGAATTGGTGGTACAACTACTGATTTTTTGCATCTTTAGTTGAAAACATCAAAATCCTAAATATTTGAAATTTTTCAGCAGTCAAACAAAATACATTTTCGTTGTTTTGACACACTTTTTATCAAATGATTTCAATGTCTTTCAATTTGGCTACTGTACTTGGTTGCATTGCTGTTTTTCTTATTTTTGCAATTAAATGTGCAGCCCTAGTATCTAACCATACAAGATTAAACAAGCCACTTGTCTGCAGTAAAGCTAAAATTGGAGACCTAATTGTATAATGCAGTAAAATAAAAGTCAGGTCATGGTCCCACTAAGTGTTACTGAAATGATTCTGATTAACAAAAGCATTGGCTTCTGATATCCAATTCATTTGACTCGTTACTGATTGCGTAAATTCCTTAGAGTTCATGGACAAAATCATGAGGCTCAGGGAGTTTCTGAATATCACAGTTTTGAATCAGACTAGAGTAAAAAATAACAAATTCTTCGTAGTTCTTTTTAGAAATCCTTTCATTTGTGCCATGGAATCTAAAAAAAGACAGAGAAATGTTTTTCATTCCATGATTTCCAAGATAATTTCTTTACTTTTGCCTGTTAAGTTTGCCTAAGCAGTGCAAGCAGGCCACACTTTGGCATCAAGCAGCAGAACCAAAAAGCAAAGTAAAAGTACTTTGCAGTTTTTTTCACACAACACACAGAGTGAATTGTAATACAATAGCAGTTCTTACTGAGACATCTCTTCAGACTTTTTATTTTCAATGTTTATACTATGTTACTTGATTAGCTTACCTCAAATAGTCACCTGACTTTAACCAAGCAGGTATGAAGCGAAAAATATCCTTGGTGAGGTCCTTAAAGTGTCGACTATCTGTGTTCCCAACACAAATACCTGCATATTGACACATTATATAAAGAAAATTTGAAACCGTTTATATAAATAAAAAAATCACATTTTAATGCAATCAAAAGTATCCAAACTCTACCTGGAGCAACTGTTACTGTTGGAAATACCTCCAACACTGTTTTCTTAATGATCTGGAAGCCAAAGGACTTTTCATCAGTAGAACTGACAGGCAGAGGATCAAACCCATCAATGAGCTCCATCTTCACTCGCTCATCTGCCACTCTGGAACGTATATGATTAAGTGCCTGGATGAGACAGCGCATATTTTATTAAATGAATATTCATGGAGACATCATGAATTCACAAAAATACAGTTCTCTTTACCTCTTCTAATGACTGTGCGGAGTGGATTCGCAAATTCACAAACGCTTCAGCAAGGGAAGGGATGATATTTACCTGCAAAGTACGAAAGGAGAGAGAAGGAAAAAGCTTTTTCTAGGGCCACTTGAATCGCTTGCCGTATAGTTTCGTGCATATGGCCTTGGCCTTCTTCTAATTTATAATTAACTGTACCTTAACTCCGGAATTAAACATGGTGACTGCTGTTGTTGTCCTTACAAGACTGTTGGAGAGTGGTTGCCTTTCCAGTATTCTGAAACAAAAAACTTGCAACTTAAGGACACAGTCAGATGGCAATAAGCTAAATTAATTTCATGATGTAATTACCTGCCAATCAGTGGAGAGAACAGCCACAAATTTGACATCATGAACTTCACTGGAAAACTGAACTGAAGGCCAAGAATGAGTGACAACAGAGAAGCACATAAAATGTGCAATTTTTTTGTGAATTTGACAAATAGTTTGAACTCCTTACCTTATTGGCCATGTGCTCAAAGGATAAACGTTCAGGACCATAACCGAATAACCTCGGCATCGGGTTGTCCTCTATTCTGAGAAAACCACATGACATAGTCAGATTTTTAGACCTTGGCTTTTGGACACAAAGTGACAAAAATAGCCATTTCCTTGTTAAACAAGATGGTTTTGCATCTGTAGTAGATTGTATGTTCCTCTCACCTCTTGACTGCTGCAGCCAGGATGCCAATACAGGTCTCCTTGGGAGGCACTGAGGAGTGACCAGGAGGCGTAGAAACACTAAGTTTTATAGTGGCAGAGCCCTTTTCACTTATTCCAATGCTGCAAAAGACGTACAGTATATACACTCAGTTTTATGCTTGTAAGTTTTATTTTGATGTCAGGCTTCACATGTTTTGCGCAAAACAGATATTGTACTGAGTTGTAACCAACATCAGAGAATGGCAGGTTCTTACAATGCAGTAGGCCCTCCAAGAAAACTTGACAGGTTTTCTGTTATAACCATGCCCTCGTCTAGGATAAATGACAACTGCACACCACGCTGTTTCATCAAATGCACTATATTCAATGCCCCATTTGTGCCCCTGACCTGAAAAAAAAATATGTAAAGGACTCAGATATTCTGATATAGAGTAATATTTTAAATACCAGTTAAGTTCACATTTCCACAAGAGTTGTTAAAATACTTCTTCATCATGACCAAGACCGATGTAAAATCCTCTGCGTGGAGCATAGCCTTTTCTTAGCAGGTATTCGAGAGCTTGAAGTATTCCCTAAAAGAAATGTAACAAAAATTATTATATTTCCTTTTTGGCATATGAAAGACAAGTGAGCAGTCAACTCTATTGTACTGTATGTTACAGCAAGATCACACAAAATATATTCTCACCATAAGAGAGCTTTTGTCGTCCAAGGTTCCTCTTCCATAGATGAAGCAATCCATCTCCTTGGCAGAAAATGGCGGCACGTCCCAGGCATCTGACTCAGAGGCAGGTACCACATCAATGTGAGCCAGCAGTAGGTATGGCACCAGGTCAGGCTGGGATCCTTCCACCCAAAACAGGTGGCTGTAGTTGGCCACAACCTCATGATGAACCAGGCTTGAAGAGTACACTGTTGGAAAGGCTGATGCAGGAAGAAGGGCACAAGCTTTAAGATGAAATTTTAAAAATTACTCAGATACAGTTCAGATTCTTTTGAGTATGTTTGTATAAAGTATTGATGCATTGTCAGAGCTGACTGTGCTGATTTCCTAGAACCAAGCACACTGTTTGTCACTGAAATACATGGTTGCCAGTGGGAACACACAAAAAAAAAAACGAATATAATTGCCACTTAACAAAAGGCTCACCTAATCAAACCTATGCCAGTTGAAGTGTATTCTATCTCAAGAATATATTTTCCCTTTTATTTTGCCGTCCAAAGAGACAATCACCAATTTTACATCACGGTACACAGAAGTTGTTGATGTGGTGCAGCCTAACTATGTCCCACAGTAGTTCTGTTGTGCCACGTCCATGAGGAAACAAAGCCAGCACTGACAAGGTTTTTTTGTTGTTGTTGTTTTGTCTTTCAGCTTCTCCCTCACTAGGAGTCGTCACAGTGGATGATCCACATGTTTGCAGAGATTCATTTAAATGACAGATACACTTTGTTCATGAGAACCACAACCTAGTAACCCTTTGGTCTAAACAAAGTTTGTCAGAAATGTTGCTGTTAATTTAGGTCAGCTGTGGCTTTGGGTGGTGGTCTAATAAATTTAAGCACTGTATTACACATATATATTTAGTTTGTTGGTTGTATTTATTTTTCAGTGTGATTCTCATGTTGGGTATTTGTTGTTTTTGTATACTACTGCTCATTCATCCAGGTCATTCATCATGACCTGGATGAATGAGAATCTTCACAGACATACTACTGCATCATTTTTTGTGTCTTGTAATTAACATACAGATACAAATGAGTTGATTTAAGAGACACTAGCAGATTGATCCATACATTTTGGAGTTCGGTTTAATAAATATACGCTCTGTGGAAACTTTTAAAATCAAAAGTTACAGTTGAATCTGTGCAGCTCCGTATATACATATGTGCTCAACTTTTACTTTTAGTGAACTTATTTCTTTTGTTTTGTGTGTTTTCTAAAACGTCCTATCAGTGTCTCAAAGAAACGAAGTAACAGCTTTTACCTTTACGGAGGAACCCGTTAAACTCCAGCAGCGCGGTGGTGTTGTAGTCATTCTCGGAGAAAGACACAGTGGGGATCCGGATACCGTCTAAATGGATACAAGTTTACGTTACGTGCGCGTGCACACACACACACACACATACTTGTCTTACTATCTTCATGTGGACACCTCATAGACATATTACATTCACTAGCCCCTTACCCTACCCTTAACTATCGCATCTAAATGCCTAAACCTAACCCTAACCTAAACCCAATTCTAACCCTAAACCTAAAACCAGGTCTTAACCCTGAAAAAGCCATTTAACCCTGTGGGGACCAGGCAAAAATGTCCACACAATGTCCCCACAAGGATAGGTTTGGTTCTCACAAGCATAGAAAGACATGTGCACACACACATGCTTGTCTTACTATCTTTATGTGGACACCTCATAGACAGAATTCATTCCCAACCCTTAACCATCACAGCTAAATGCCTAACCCTAACCCTTACCCTAACCTAAACCCCGTCCTCACCTTAACCCTAAAACCAGGTCTCAACCCTGAAATCCCAGCAAAATTTCCACACAAGTCAAAATGTCCCCACAAGGATAGGTTTGGACGTGTTTTGGTTCTCACAAGGAGAGAAAGACGTGTACACACAGACAGAGAGGGTGAGTTTGGCAATGGCTTCTCCTCGTTGACACACATTCTGTCCAAGCTGTTTCTCTTCAAACGTCACCTTTGAAATTGGCCAGAAGCTCTTCTCTCTGCGCGCTGTCTATGACGAGCGAGATGTTCTTCGTTTTCTCCCACTGTGCAAGTTGTAGTCCGACGTCTACGTCCAACGTCAAAGTCCTGACTGATGCTATAGTAAATAATACTACGAATGTGAGGACGAATATATAAATAATACTCTTCAGAAGCTTGCGTATTTTTAGCTTAGTCCCTGAGTCGACCATTGTGGAGCCAGAGCCTGTGACGTAAGGCTGTGAGTGACACAGTTACAGCGGACCTCGATCCCTGTAACATTACTGCTGAGTGAGTGCAACACCCTCAACAGGCGCCATCTGCTGGTGCGACGGTAGAATGTCCAGTCTACGGTCTATATTTAAATAAGGGCTTTGCTTTGCCCTTTATTTGATATACAAAAACAATAAACAAAATTAAAGTATCATGTCAGTACTTATGTGAAGCCCTCAAGTAGAAAATATACTTATCCCAAAATAATACAAAATATGTGATGACAAACAACATTGTCAATTGTGTGTGTACATGTACATACAATAATAAAATAAAGCATTTCATAAACAGCTATTCATTATTTTCATCCTTTGAAGCAAATTTTTTTAGAAATCTTTTTTAACCTGTCCCATCCAGTACCTTAGGCATGCAGTGTGGTTCTATGCAGATCTGTTTTGCACAAGAACAGTCTTTCGCTTGTGTAATTCTCTCACTGACTCATTTTCTACCACTTTATCCACTAAGGGTCGCGGGGGGCACTGGTGCCTAACTCCAGCTGACCTAGGGCGAAAAGCAGGGTACATCCTGGACGGACAACCATTCACTCTCACATTCACACCTACGGGCAATTTAGAGTGTCCAATTAGCCTAGTCCCCAAATCTGCATGTTTTTGGAGTGTGGGAGGAAGCCCAAGTACCCGGCGAGAACCCACGCGCACGCAGGGAGAACATGCAAACTCCTTGCAGAAGGGCCCTTGTTCCGACCGGGTCGTGAACCTGGGACCTCTTGCTGCAAAGGCAAGGGTGCTAACTTGTGTTATTATTATTATTATAATTATAGATTTTTTTTCTGACTGTGATGTGGAATGCACGGACCCCACGGGACAGGAAGACAAGAGTTTTGAAGCAATTTTATAAAGTAATAACTTTCAGCCAGGTGAGAGAAACAACATAATATGAAAGGTTGAATTTCCATCTGCAAATAGGAGACATTTAGGAAGATGTAGAATGGACCTGTGAATTTGCTTTAAAGTAACTCTTGGACAGCACAGGGTTATTCCCTTCTCTAAAATAGATTTCACACACACATAATTAGCAACAACCAACATGAAACATGAGGAATGATGAAGTTTCTTCTTTTTCACTTAAGAATCAACACGAAAAGGTATGAAGCAAACTTTATTGAAATATGGATAAAACATTTTTTAAAAAAATGCAGCCCATCAAGGACAAATTGTAACACTAATACACTGACAATCCACACAATCGGGTACGAACATTTGCAGTTACATCAGATTTTTTATTTCTCCTTTTCTACCTTTTTGGCAAATATTTTATCTTTCAACATCACCGAGTAAAGCCATAGAAAAATGACTAGTAACATGAATGTAAAACTGTATTTTGAGGTTAACTCCCATTCAGGCACAGTAAAGAGCAAAATGTGTTACATTTAATCACCAAAGAGAGCACATTTTTTGAATGTGTGAAGACAGTTAAAATAATACAAACAGTTACTCCAATTCAGAAAGTGCTGCTGTGTCCTCTGCCTTGGTCTCATGCAACAGCCCCTCCTCACTATTGGACCCCTGGTTTAGATTGTCTAGCAAGGACACAATTGGACTAAATGTGTTGTCCTCAACAAAGACATAAATGAGGTACAGCAGGCATGTAACAGTGACAAAGACCAGAATCTGTATGTGGATGGGAGCAAGGCAACGCTCCACCTCTTGTCTCTGAAGCGATGTGGGACTGAGAGGAGTGTCCGGGTACACATATTGGACAGGTCTTCCTGCGGCCCCCTTGATTGGTCTCCGACGAGTGGCACTGAAAGAGTGTTGGATATACTGTATGTGCTGATAATCCCACCACGAGTATTAATCTGTATGAGCTACACATGGACTGTATATAAAAAAAAGTACAGTCTACAAGTTTGAAAAGTGAAGCCCAGGGAGTATGATGGAAGTAGAAGTTAGCAATTCCATTGGTTGGGGGAAAAAAATACTATTTGGTCAATAATGGTCTGAATCATTTCAGGTCTTCAATAAAATACAATAAAGCACAGCATGGCACGGCACATGAGTCGGCAACAGTGTGATTGACACAGGTGACATCTGAGGCTTCACAATGAAAATTTGTGTTTAGCAAGTGGAAGTAGACGACGTACATACAGTCTATGGTGGAACTATGAAGAATAGCATGGCACTTACTAGATCCCAGTGGGTGAAGTCTCAGCAGGATACAAGTCCCTGAAATCATCTTTCACAGGCTTCTGAGGAGGATAAACAAGTTAAACTTATCGAAAAAATTCTGCCAGTGTAAACAGAAAAATATCCCTGAAAGCAGTGACCCACAGGCCAGTCAGGCAGAAATGAAGAAGCAGGCTGATGGGTAACGAAACATGGGATTCAATACACATTAGGTCTGCTTATTTATTGATGAGAATCTAGTGACACCGACTGTTAAAAGGCTTATGATATATTGAATGAGGCAACGCTGATATACACCCTCATAAAATAGTATATTTTAAGATTTTTTTTAAGTAACACTAATATGAATAAAAGATTTTCTTTGTACCACAGGCGCCTTTTCATATGGATTCAGCGCTTCATGCAGTATCACACCACAAAATATTTTCTTTGACCCTTAATACATACTAAATATTAAAAATCAAGAAACTATTGTGGACTATTAAATTCAATATTTTTTGTGCAATTTTCTTTTGGTATTAATATAACAAAGATATTTGTTGAAATAAGGTTTATACCCTGTGCAAAGAAAACAATGTACAGTAGTTCCTTCAGGTTTGTGAAATGCTTTTGTTTTTGTGGTTGTCCATAAACTGTTTTTAACCTTCCCTCAGCAGCAAAACAATTTTTTCTAGTTATCACAATAACTAATTATTTGTATTGACTCATCCAGAAACCTTTTTGATTATGATGATGTTTTTGGCGTTAGGATATTGAGTATAATGTGTAGGTGTTATACCGTATGGTATACGGTATAACACCTACACATATATGAAAGGGGATATATGAAAGGAGTTACAGCAAATACAATGTTCTTGTAGGCAAACACACATGGCTCCTGACAAGGTTTATGGAAAAAGCAGAAGAATAAAAGTCCGTAAGAAGAGGCTTGTGCCTTCGTTCCCCATTCATGAAGGGAAGCTTTGGGGGTGTAGTAGAGGGTCTGGTCCTTCATGGTGCAGTTGACCACAAAAGGCATGTCCTGCTAAGGAAAAAGATGCAACAGATTATAAGACACTGGATTACTGTAGTCTGCATCTGCTCCCACCTCCAGTGAACCTCTCCTACACAGAAACCACCACCTAGTTAGCACCTAAGTGTGACAAAAACACGAGCATTACTGACCCTCTTGGACTGTGACAAATGATCCTGAACATTGCTCTCATTGAATTCTCTCTCACTGTTTGCACTAGAAGAGAGTGACCTCCGACTCTCCACCTGTTGTTTAGGGAGAGAATGTATGTTACCGATTACTCACACCCAAAACATAAAAAAGGTTGTTTAAGATGTTGGTTGAAAAACAACTTTCCTCTTCGACCATTTCAGTTATGCTGAATGTCTGAGATGGTAATGGTGGGCAACCACTGGCTGCAACGGATTGTGATCCAGTTTGAACCTGCAGGGATTAGCATTATTTCCATGGTGACAGCAACACAAACATATATTGGTCAGCCAAACTATGGGAGAAACATAGACTGTATGTAAAAATGGTTTGAAAAGTGAAACCCAGGGCGTAGGTAGCAGATATCCACCAGGGGGCAGCTACACTGGTTGCATGTGGTGGACATTTATTCTACATCTCCTAATTTATAACATTTTACTAATAAGTTAATGGTCTCAACTATATGTTTTGGGTCTTCTTCAACAGAGCATGACAAATTAATACATCAATTTTTGTGTACACCCTCTGGTGAGATACTAGTGCTAATTACTGTAAATTTAAAAAAAAAAGTCCAATAAAAAGTGACTTGAGAAGAAAGCGCAACCATGTGGAATGTGAAAAACGTTAAATCCATGCAAGTTGTGAAATAAAACCAGCATACCCCTGATCCTAATCCTGAGCGCTGATCTAGAGAGGAAGCTCTGCTAATTCCTACAAGATTCTGTGACCAGTGAGGCCGACCCCTCTCTGATGATTTGAATACATTCCCTGAATTCCACAAGTGACTGGGTTTCCCATTTCTAGAAGCACAAGTATGCTAGAAAAAAGAGAAAAAAAAACATTCAAACACAACAATAATAATAAAACACTTATATTGTTGACAGAACTTTGTACAAATGCTGAATACGCAGAATGTGGTATTTACCTGTCTCAATGGGGGCAAAAAGCACTGTGGGTAAATAAAACCACCATTCTGAAAATACAACTTTACCTTAGTGAGCAACTCAGAAGATATTTAGTAGATGTGTAACAAAAAAACAATACAAATCACTAATAAGTTAGAAAAATAAAATACAGTACATACACATTGATGTATCAATATAAATTGTCTATTATGAATCCATTTAATAAAGCTTATATGCTCCTCCTTCCTCACAATGTCTTCAAAACTACCCCAGGTGATTAAGCTCTCAGACAATGATATGGAAGCACAGGGAAAGAAATGTGGCAACTCTGGGCTGCAACTATTACTTTTTACTGACATATATTGAACACATAGGCATGATCTGGTGGAGCATAGAACATTTTGTTGACTATAAACTAAAAACAAATAGGCAGACTAAGCAGTCAAATTATGGGCTTATTCAGACTGTTTTCCTCACCTTGCTGCTCTCTTCCTGGGCCTGGTCGGACTCTTCATCTGTTTCTTGTTTTTCTTCTTCGGCACCTGTGAATTTAATGGACATAAATAATGCAATGTAAATGATAGTATAATCAGCCACAAACACAGAAAATTCAGACAAAAAAAGGATGAAATCAGGTCATACTTGATTCTGCACAACTGTCTTCTCCATTTTCTTCCTCTTCTTCTTTTTCTTCACTGTCAGAGTATAACATACCATTGTTTGCTCCATTATGTTGGTCATGAGGACCATCAGACTGAAGCAGTTTTCTGAGCTTTTTCTCATACAAGACCCTGGTGGAGGCTGGCATATACAAGGAATATTATTGAATTATATATTTATTTATTGGTTAATAATTGTTTTAAGGACAGGGACAAGAAGAGGGTGAAATCTCATTTCTATCACAAAAGCTAATTTCAAGAGTGTACGAAGTGCATCCTCACCAACTATGGGTCCAACTTTAACCCCGTGTTTGAGCAGAGCAGCCTTGAGGTCATTATCAGTCAAAGCACTCGGGTCGGGCATCTCTGCATCTCCTGGATTCTCCCCCTTGTCCCCACAAAACATACATTTTTGAATTTAATGAGTGCTGCTGAAGATGTGGAGGTATAGACAATAAAAAATAACTGGAGACTTGAAGCTCACAAATTTTTTCAGTATTCATCTCCTCTCGGGTTTAAATCTCCCGTTGCATATAAACACACCCTCTGTTTTGTTATTACTATATACACATGTAGATGCATCCTCACACCAAATAAGTGAAAACAATTCATTTGAACTGATTAATCCACCAATTGTCTGCTTTGCTTAGGCAATAGTTTTGTCTATAAAAGTCAAAAATGCAAAAAAAAAAGACCATAAACGTTTCCTTAAGTACACTGCTTGTATTGCCTGAGCAACAACCCATAGATCACTGAATTATTTAATCATTTCAGTTATTAGGTCTAAAGGTGCAAATGTTACATGAACAATTTCTACATTTGAAACTTTGCTTCCAAACAGTGTCTCCTCCCATGAAACAAGATGGAAACACTGCACTCTTCCTCGCACACATTAATGAGTGCAACAGGTGTG
>JAFBJR010001793.1:0-25088 GCA_016785285.1 Brachirus orientalis
GATGAGGAAATCTACAGCTCGAGTGGTGATTGTGTTTGCACATGAGAGAATCATAATTAATCTTATGAAAGAGGTAGGTGAAATTATATATCCTTTGTTAAACTGTAATTTTTGCCAAAACAAGTTAGTTTGTGTCAAATAAATGTAAGTGACCTCTGACTTGTTAACAGTTTTACCAGACGTATTTTAGACTTAGAATGTTCTTTGTCTTTCTGACCATATTGTCACTTTATATGACATCACCATGGCGTCCAGTTCCACTGTAAAGATTTTTGACCAGGATATATCATTTGACTCACATGTAAAACTCATTTCCAAAACAGCCTTCTTCCATCTGCGGAACATTATGAAAATTAGAAACATTTTGTCCTTAAAGGACGCTGAAAAACTAGTTCATGCTTTTGTTACATCAAGATTAGATTATTGTAAGTCGGTACTATCTGTTACAATAAGTCTGTTAAAACCCTCCAGTTAATTCAAAATGCTGCAGCACGAGTTCTAACGGGAACTGGTAAGAGAGACCACATCACCCCAGTGTTAGCTTCTCTACACTGGCTCCCTGTACAGTTTAGAATTCAATTTAAAATCCTCCTCCTCACGTACAAAGCACTTAATGATCAGGCCCCATCATATCTTAAACATTTAATTTCACCTTATCACCACTTCTCTCCCAAAATGCAGGTTTACTTGTAGTTCCCAGAGTCCATAAAAGTAGAATGGGAGGCAGAGCCTTTAGTTACCAGGCTCCTCTCCTGTGGAACCAACTGCCAATGTCGGTTCGGGAGGCGGACACTGTCTCTGTATTTAAAGTTAAACTTAAAACCTTCCTTTTTGATAAAGCTTATAGTTAGAGCTGGCTCAGGGAAACCTGAACCATCTCTTAGTTATGCTGCTATAGACCTAGACTGCTGGGGGATTTCCTGTGGTGCACTCACACTCACTCTCTACACTGAATATGACTTAATAATATGTCATTATAATTACTAATTACAAATACTGACATATACAATTATATGTCAGTATTTGTTTTATTTTACTTGCTCTTCCATTGCCTCTTGCTACTGTAAATGTGTTTCCCCCATGGGGGAGGAATATCTATCTATCTATCTATCTATCTATCTATAACTTGATTTCAGTATAATTTCTCATCAATAATGTTTGCTGCTGCTTGTATAAATGACACTGTAGTTCTATAAACATGACATAACTGATTCTAAACCTGGTCTCTCTCTTCTGTCCCTCACCTCTCCTCTGTCCCCCATTTTCCTCTTCCACTCCAACCGGTCGAGGCAGATGACCGCACATCTTTGAGTCTGGTTCTGTCACAGATTTCTTCCTGTTAAAAGGGAGTTTTTTCTCTCCACTGCCCCCTAGTGTTTGCTCATTGTGTGAACTGTTGGGTTTCTTTTCTCTCTGTAATATTGTAAAGGTTTTGGCCTTATTATGTACAGTGCCTTGAGATAATGTATGTTGTGATTTGGCGCTATGCATAATGAGTTGAATTGAATTGAATTGAAATTCTCTGGGTAAAATCTCACTGTTTGAGATGTTACCCAATATTACCCACCATGCGGTTTATCTGCCAAGACTGTGTAGTTTGTTTTACAAGAGAACCTGGCTGCAGACAAAATATGATGGACCCCTGCACGTCTGTATTTAAATGTAGTGTTCATGACTCAAGCTCACATAAGCAGTAATCAGTTGCTACTTTTTTGCATTTTGAGTAGATTAATAGACTGTCTTATACATAAATCAATTTCCGGCTCAAAGGTGTGGAGGTACAGAGGTCAGCCATTTTGTCTACAGTCAAGTCCTTCTATTTTCTTGTGTTGTATGCTTCTGTATGACATCAACTGTGGAAAATAGATTCTACTTAACTGGTATGAAAACATGATGTTGTGTTTTTACGGTGGACATGTATGGACCCAAGTAAAGAGCGGAAGCCGGATGGTTAAAAGGGAAAAAAATGACAATTTATTTACAAAAGGAAACAAAAACACAAACTACTTAGCCAAAGAAAGGGAAACAAAAAACGAGGAGACTGGCTGGCTGGCCGGAGTGAAGTCTCCCGGAAAACGGGCGCACGCTGGGGCTGAAAGGGAAAGGAAAAAAACGAGTGGTTAGAGTTTAGTCTCAAAATGGAAAAAAACCTAGTTCTGATACGTGTCGGTCGTGGTACCACTGAGACTGAGAGACGCGCTGACAAGAGCCACAGGGAACAACAGGGGTTATAAGGGTAGGGTAGTGATCAGGAGATGAGTTGCAGGTGCGTAGGGAGAGGCTCCACCCGGCTGCCCGGTCAAGCCCCCTGAAACTACAAGGCAAAACAGGGTTGCACAGGAAGTGGAAAACAACAAAACAAAAGACAGGAGGCGTGTGGAGCCGGGCCCTGACACATGAATTTATATACTTTTTACAATGCAATGTACAGGTGGTGAGACAGAATGTAACAGGCCTGCAGTGGATCGCCAGTGAATCTTGGTCATCAGCTGCTGTGCTCCAGACTCCTGACCTCATGCCGTACCTGGGTGGAACGCTGGGCATCTCCATCCGTCGAGGAGAAATACCAGGGCTCAGGGACTTCCTGTTACAAATACGTCCTGACCTACATCACAACACCACAGATGAAAACAGCATGGTGAGATTTAAATGTTTCAATCTGGGACTAGCAAAAATGAAATAGTGTGATAATTTAAAGAACTCCACTTTCTTTTCAGGTGAATGAGTTTTGGGAACACACATTTCAGTGTAGATTTGCACCACCTCCAGCAGGTTGGGTGGAAGCTGGAGGAGAATTATGCACTGGACAGGAAGTTGTAGAGAATGTGGACAATGACTTCCTGGATGTTTCAGACCTCAGGCTAGAGTATAATGTGTATAAGGCTGTGTACGCTCTGGCATATGCTCTTGATGACATGCTGCAGTGTGAGCCAGGGAGAGGACCTTTCAGCAACAACACCTGTGCTCATTTACAAAGACTGGAGCCATGGCAGGTGAGATATCAGTTTACACTCAACTCTTCATTTCACTTAATCCTTTGTGTTCATTTTGGAGTTCAGTGATTTAGTGTCTTGAATTAGAACAAAGCTTTAATGAACTGAGATGAAAGGTAAAAGAAAATCACAAGACTGACTTAAAAATGCTGACTTACTTATGTCTGTACTGTATTTCAATATTATAATGTTGTATGTGTACATTATTGGTCATTTAAACTGCACGTGTGACTACATGTGTTTCTCTAGTTATTTAGTGCAAAATAATTTCACCATGGGTATCTGTGAGATTAGCACAGATGCTGTGGATGCAAAGCAGGCGATACAAACTATTTCTTCTTCCTCTGGTGAATAAGATGGATGTCCTCGGGAAGCTGTTTCATGGAGACAAGGCTGAAAGGAAGCATCCCTGACTCGAACACAAATATTCCCCAGGTACAGACTGTACAGACTGACAGGGACTGCAGGAAGAACAATAACAGGAAAGGTGGTGGAGTTGCAGTCGAAATGCAGGTCCTGATGGTATTAGTCCTAACGTCCAGAAGACCTCCCTTTATCAGCTATGTCGGTGGTGAGACAGAATGTGACAGGCCTGCAGTGGATCGCCAGTGAATCCTGGTCATCAACAGCTGTGCTCCAGACTCCTGACTTCATGCCGTACCTGGGTGGAACACTGGGCATCTCCATCCGTCGAGGTGAAATACCAGGGCTCAGGGACTTCCTGTTACAAATACGTCCTGACATACATCACAACAACACTGATGAAAACAACATGGTGAGAATTAAATGTTTCAATCTGGGACTAGCAAAAATGAAATATTGTGATTATTTAAAGAACTCCACTTTCTTTTCAGGTAGTGTAGATTTGCACCACCTCCAGCAGGTTGGGTGGAAGCTGGAGGAGAATTATATGCACTGGACAGGAAGTTCTAGAGAATGTAGAGACTGAGTTCTTGGATGTTTCAAACCTCAGGCCAGAGTATAATGTGTATAAGGCTGTGTACGCTCTGGCATATGCTCTTGATGACATGCTGCAGTGTGAGCCAGGGAGAGGACCTTTCAGCAACAACACCTGTGCTCATTTACAAAGACTGGAGCCATGGCAGGTGAGATATCAGTTTACACTCAACTCTTCATTTCACTTAATCCTTTGTGTTCATTTTGGAGTTCAGTGATTTAGTGTCTTGAATTAGAACAAAGCTTTAATGAACTGAGATGAAAGGTAAAAAAAAAATCACAAGACTGACTTAAAAATGCTGACTTACTTATGTCTGTACTGTATTTCAATATTATAATGTTGTATGTGTACATTATTGGTCATTTAAACTGCACGTGTGACTACATGTGTTTCTCTAGTTATGTAGTGCAAAATAATTTCACCATGGGTATCTGTGAGATTAGCACAGACGCTGTGGATGCAAAGCAGGCGATACAAACTATTTCTTCTTCCTCTGGTGAATAAGATAAGATGGATGTAAAGAGAATTGGTCAACTGGTTTGTGGAATGGTGCTGGGAAAACCACCTCCTCCTTAATGTGACCAAATCAAAGGACATGGTCATTGTCTTTAGGAGAAACGGGACTCATGTGAACACCATCCTCGGAAAGGAAGTGGAGGTGGTGAACAGCTACAGATACCTGGGTGTTTGTCTGGACAGCAGACTGGATTGAAGTTGTAACAGCAGGAAGGGTCAGAGCAGGCTATACTTCTAAAGGAAGCTCAGGTCCATGTGTGCAACAGAATGTTGCAGACCTTTTACCATGTCATCAGTCACATGTTGTCAGCATTAGCATCACAGCTGGTGATGCTTAGAAGCTAGATAAGCTGATTAGGAAGGCTGGCTTTTCTAGAATTATTCTTCTTAGTCTTCATTTGTATATTTTGTGTATGAGATTATATTTGTGTATTTAGATTATTTTGTTCTATTTCCAATGCATTGTCTATGCTACTGTAACACTGCAATGTCCCTCTTGGGGGATGAAAAAGTTATCTTTATCTTTAGACCCACTTCAAATTCTCATCCCACCCCCTCAACCACGCTTTGTCCAAACACCCACATAAAATCAACAACTTGAAGACTAACTCATAAGTACATAAAACAAATATTATCATTATTAAACAGAAATAATCACTTTCCTACATGCAATCAAAAACTCTATATAAATATTTAGATATGAGCAATGCATATTTAAAATATTGAAGTTAATTATTAGCAAATATGGAAAATATGCTCTCTTGCCTTACAATTTCCATAATTACTCCAGTAATTTGGATACATCAGGTATGTAGAGAATGAAATCATCAGCATACATTGCTAATTTGTACTTGTCTTGACTCAGTACCAATTTTTTTTGTTAACTTCTCTGCAAAGAAAATTAAAAGAAATTGACTTTCTCTAATGTTCCTCTCAGCATCTTAAAGAATTGTACTGATTAACATTCTTGCCCTTGATAGATTATAAGTTTTATAAAGCTGATGAATTTATCAATGGTCAGGGTTGTACAAAAACTACTCTAGAAATGGAGTAGTTATTTTCTTACATTTGTTCTGTTGTTACAACCATTAAATATGCCATGATATTTTTGAACATTGTCAGTTGAAATCGTTGTTTGGCATTTGAGGTTGTTCTCTACGAATGCATCTTTACTGCTATTAATGGGCAGGCTTAAAAACATATAGTATTGATCACATGAATAATGTTGAATTAAACCTCTCACCCATAGGAGAACCCTGAGTTCATCTGAGAACAGTGTTTACATTATATTGCTTAAAAAGTAATTGCGCTCATGCAAATTTTAATGGTTTTTAAATGTTTTCCATGTCTAATTCTGATATCCAAAGCTTCTGCATTACTTGGAAACCGTCAACTTCACAACATTTGGTGATCAAGTGTCATTTGATGAGAATGGTGATGCCTTACCAATATATGACATTATGAACTGGGTGTGGCTCCCTGATGGAAGAACTAAAGTTCAGAGAGTGGGTGAGGTTAAGAGGTCAGCCTTCAAAGGTGAAGAACTCACACTGGATGAAGACAAAATCTTCTGGAACTTTCAATCCAAACAGGTTACTTCTTACTGTTTTTAGATGACAATTTATTTGCCATAGTGATTATCATTTAGTCTAACAGATATTGATTTTCCTCTACACAGCCTCCTCGGTCAGTGTGCAGTGAGAGCTGTCCTCCAGGTTCCCGCATGGCCAGAAAGAAGGGGGAACCTGAGTGTTGTTTTGACTGTGTCCCTTGTTCTGAGGGAAAGATCAGCAATACAACTGGTGAGTGTAAAGTTTGAAACACCACACTTCAGAGATGTTGTATAAACATGTATCTCATCACTTTCCCTCTTCTCTCAGACTCCATGGAGTGCACCAGTTGTCCAGAAGATTTCTGGTCCAGCCCCCAGCGTGACCACTGTGTTCCTAAGAAAACAGAGTTCCTCTCCTACCATGAGCCTCTGGGTATCTGCTTGACAACCACCTCACTGTTGGGCACATTTATCTGTGGCAAATATGCAGATGCAGTGGAGGTATTTGCCATCCTGGCCTCCAGTTTTGGCCTCTTGGTGGCACTGTTTGGACCCAAATGTTATATAATCCTGCTGAGACCAGAGAGAAACACAAAGAAAGCCATCATGGGTCGAAGCACTGAGTGAGTGAGCAAAATACAGAAATAATAAATCATTTTATAGTACAAGAATTCAAGTATACAGTATGATCTCACACAACTCACTCATCTCTACCACTTCATCCTCCACATGAGGGTCACAGGACGCACTGGTGCCCAATCCCAGCTCCTTAGACAGGTCACCAGTCCATAGCAGGGCCACATATAGAGACAAACAACCAGGCACTCTCACATTCACAACTAAGGACAAATTTGTGTCGAGGTGGTATACAGTATGTTTATAATGATATTAATGTTATGTGATTAAGAAAGAATGGTGAGGGTAAATACACACTGGAATTTATAGTTATGGACAGTATGTATTGAACAGAGAGACATACTATACTGTACATTGCAGCAAAGTAGTTCTCACATTTAAATTAATAAGAAATTTATGGCCAAATTTTTAAGGCCAGACTTGACATGTAATTTTGCTCCATTACAAAATCCAAGAATTGGTGTTGTAGTGAATGTCCCGAAACTTATATTCAGATGGGGTGGGTGAAGAGGATTGAGTGCTGATTGACAACATTGTGTCCATGCTTTATTTAAGTCATTTGTTACATTCGATTGATCCTGATGTTTTAGTTCTGAGAGAATCAAGGCTAAATAAAAGTATCAGTGACTCAGACACAATGTGCCTCACCTTTTATAGATTTAGTAGTTTTATTTTAAGAGGAGCATGAGTTGTTATGGATGTTAATCTGTGGCAGTTGTGGAGGCTGTCTCCAAACCAAGATGTTTTGAATTTCATCTTCTAATGCTTCAGCTATGGATAATATTGTTGTTATTGAGATAGACTAACACGTTTAGTAGCAGAATAAAGACAACAGGAACCAGTGAAAGGGTTTTGTTGCAGGTAGATGTGAGGTTTACCTGACTGAAGACAGAGCATGGTCTCACAAAGCAGATTCAGAGGAAGGACTAAAAGTTCAATCAATCCTTTACCTTTACAAAGGCAAAGAAATTCAAATAAGCAGGCAAAATTAATTGTTGAAAAACAAGTAGTTGTCACAACAACTTCACAAGGAAAACAACGAAACACTGGAACTTTCACACCAGGATCTAGCACTGAAGGGAGGGAAGAGACAGAGCTCAAATACAATGGGAAATGGAAGATGTCACCATCTTGATATCCATTCCCTAGATTTCCATCTCCTCCTGTGGAAACACATATTCTTTGGTTTTCCCTGTATTTATCCAGGGGCAGTTTTGCAGGCACCAGTCCACAAAGTCCCTTATGTCATATTTATTTTTCAGTAGTGTATTTACATTAGCCAAACACTGAGTGGCAGAAACTGCAATAACATGTACAGCATACACACTCTAAACTCTTCTAAGACTCTCACTTCTAAGCACCTTGTTCTTCACATTGCACCAAGATTGTGCATTGTGGAACTAGCAATATTGAAGTTGCACATGCAATAATAAACTTGTGCTACACACTTGAACAACATGAACTACAGATCATTTTAAGGTTTACAAAAGATAAAGGTTTAGGGACCTTTATCTTTTGTATCATGTCCTGTCTCCTGGCTGGAGCTGAGACCTCCTTCAGAACCCTCAAACGCCTCTTCACCTCTGCTCCTGTGCTCAACCATCCTGACCCATCTCTTCAGTTTATTATGGAGGTAGACACCTCTGACACCGGCATAGGGGCTGTAATGTCACAATGCAACCCCAAGGATCAGAAACTGCACCCATGTACCTACTATTACCGTAAGTTGACTCCAACTTCAACTCCAACTAAGACAAATTTTGACATTGGCAATAGAGAGCTGCTTGCTGTGGTTTCTGCCCTACAGGAGTGGAGACATTGGTTGGAGGGAGCTGAGCTGCCCTTTATTGTTTGGACCGACCACAAGAACCTCTCATACCTTAAGACAATGAAGAGGCTCAATTCACGTCAGGCCCGCTGGTGCCTCTCCTACCGTCCTGGTTCCCATAACACAAAGCCGGATTTCCTTTCCCGAATTCACGGCCCGGTCCACCAGGACCCTGAGGACAGACCATCTCACCCTCTTTCTGTCTCGTTGGTGCCACTTCCTGGGGCATTGAGAGGGTTGTGCGGGAGGCTCAAGGGACAGAGCCTGATCCAGGATCTGGTCCTCCTAACCGCCTTTTTGTTCCGCCTCCGTGCAGTCACAGGTGCTATAATGGGGGCACTCATCTAACCTGCCATCCTGGGTTGACTAGGACGCTCCACTTCCTGCAGCAGAGGTTCTAGTGGCCCTCCATGGCTGGGGACGTCACTGAATTTTTTCGCTGCTGAACAACCTGTGCCCTTGGCAAGTCATCTCATTGTCCTCCTGCTGGTTTGCTCCACCCACTACCCATTCCCAGTTGCCCATGGTCTCATATCTCGGTGGACTTTATAACTGGTCTTCCCCCCTCAAATGGACACACTAGTGTCCTCACAGTAGTGGACCCGTTCTCCAAGTGTGTACACTTCATTCCTCTTCACAAGCTCCCTTCCACTCTTGGGACTGCAGACCTTCTCATTCTCAGGACATTGTCTCAGACAGGGGTCCCCATTTTACCTCAAGTCTGGAAGGTGTTTTGCCAAGCAGTCGGCGCCTCCCCAAGTCTCTCCTCTGGATATCACCCCCAGTCAAATGGACAGTCTTAGAGGGCCAACCAGGACCCAGAGGCTGCTCTCTGCTGCGTCACCACCAGGCACCCAACCTCATGGAGTTACCATCTCGCCTGGATAGAGTACGCCCACAATTCCCTGACAAACTCATCTATTGGCATGTCACCCTTTATGGCCAGCTATGGGTTCCAACCCCCTTGTTCTCCACTCAGGAGGAAGAAGTCGCCATGCCATCCATCAGGTCCCATCTTAATCGTTGCCATGCCATCTGGAGGTTGGCTAAGGCGGCACTCACCCACTTGGTGCTCAAGAACCGACGCCTGGCTGATCGGCATCTCACCCCTGCACTTGAGTACCTCCTTGGATAAAAGGTATGGCTATCATCCTGTGACCTTCCCTTACAGGTGGAGTCCAGGAAGCTGGCACCATGATTCATTGGACCCTTCGAGGTGGACTGGGTCATCAACCCATCTGCTGTGCGGCTCAAGCTCCCTCCTTCCTTGAAGATCCATCCTACTTTCCATGTCTCCCTCCTGAAACCAGTCTCCACCAGTGATCTAGCCCCACCTCCGGACCCCCCACCCACCTGACTGATCGACGGACTTCCTCCTTAAACGATCCTAGAACTTTGATGTCCTGCGGCAAGGTAGGGGGTATCAGTATCTGGTTGATTGGTAGGGGTACGGCCCTGAGGAGAGATCCTGGGTTTCTAGGGTCCAGATCTTGGACCTGGCTCTCCTCAGGGACTTCTATCTCGAGTTCCTGGATTAACCCAGTAAACCGTAAGGTGACGTTTCTTAAGAGGGGGTACTGTCATGTCCTGTCTCCTGGCTGGAGGAAGTTTTTGTTTTTTTGTGTTCATTTCCTGTTGTATTTGCTTAACTTCCTTTTACCCAACAGCAATAGTTATATCTTGTTTAGGAGGCTGGCTGCACGGCTGGGCTCATCACAGCTGTGTCCAATCACCTTATCAGCCCTGGTGCATTTATACCCGCATTTCCTGCCTCTCCTTGTCAGCGCGTCAGTTTTCTCAGTCTGGTAACTTCTCGCCATCTCGTCTAGTGAATTCAGTGCCCTATGCGTTTCCTTGTTTTTGTTTCTCTTGAGTTTTTGCAATGCTGTGACTTTTTTGTTCTCTCTTTTTTTTTTTTTAGATCCCCGTTCCTGAACTCTGCAAAGCCAGCCAGCTAGCCTCAGTGCTTTATGTTTTTGGAATTTCTATGAACTGGTTAATTTTAGTTTTGTTTTTTAAATAAGTGTTGTCCAGTTTTGTAAATGCCTGTGGTCCAGTCTAATGGCGGCAGGGAGGAGTGACCTTTTAGGCTGTTTCAGATTGTCACTGAAGGAGCTGTCCAGTGGTGTGGTGGTGTCCTGCAAGAGGTGGGACAGGTTGTCCATTATAGATGCTAGTTAGGCAGCTATCCTCCTCTTTCCCACCATCTCCACTGGGTAAAGTGTGCAGCCCAGGACCAAGATAGGTTTTTTATTAATCAATCTATCCAGTCTCTTTCTGTCTGTTGTTGAAATCCCACTACCACAGCAGACCACTCCAAAAAAGACATTACAGGACTTGAGACAGAGAGAGGCCGAACTGTAGGTGTTGTATCAGCGGGGAGAGCAGCAGAGTACACAGGAGAGGAGAGACCACCTGGCTGCACAGCTCTGTCCTTAAATGTGAGTATTTCCATTTATAATTTTTTTTGGCCACAATTTAATCACATTTACGATACATACAATCACTCATGAAACAAAATGGTGTTAACATCAATTTTATTGATTTATTGAACTAGTTTCCTTCTTCCTCGTCCTCGTGTGCGGGGACGGTTGGATCCTGGAGAGGGAAGCCTGAGGAGAGCCGTCCTCCTCTTGTCTGTGGTCCTAAAGGCTGGTGTTGATGGGAATAATCAGATGGGCCTCCTGACCCTGGAGCCGAGTTTCCAGCCCCTGGAGCCGGGAATTTATTGTCATCAGTTTCCTCCCGAGTATCCCAAAGCCTCCCTGCTGGATGTCCAGTAAAGGCTGGTCTGCCAGTGTGGTGCTGTCTCCCTCCAGCCCCCAACTGCTTTGTCCACAGGTTGCTCACCTCTTCCTCCTGAGGAGAGCAACTCATTTGATTGGTGAAGATTTAACCCTGCTGTGTTAAACCCAGTCACGCCTTCTCTCCCTCTCTTTGCCACTTGCGGCAGTAGGAGGGATTGATGTGGGACAGAAGAGTACTAGCACCAGGCTGCGCATTGCATAAAACTTGCAAAATGCACCTGGACACACCCAGTTCGAATGGTGCATCTGTGCTGCGCCTGCGCCTCGCCTGCACCTCGCCTGTGCTGTGCCAGTGTCTGGTTTACGAAACTAGAGCCCTAAGTCTTGTTATTGTTTTGACTGTGTGCCCCCTTTAGCAGAAATTACAAACTTTGTGTTTAAAAAAATGTTAAAATAAATGAATAAATCAGTCTTAGATGAGAGAGGCACATGGTTGGTTTACTGCATGGAGTTTAGATCTCCCCTGTGCATGAGTGGGTTTCCTCCCACAATCCAAAAAAATACAGATTTAGGGATTAGGCCAATTGGACACTCTAAATTGCCCATAGTTGTGAACGTGAGAGTGGATGTTTTTTTTGTTTTTATGTGTGGCCCTGTGATGGACTGCCCAGTGTGTACCCTGCCTTTTGCCCTTTTGTCAGCTGGGATTAGGCACCAGCACCCCCAACGACCCTCAGGTGGAGGATAAAGCATTAGAAGATGAGTGAGTGATTTAGGCCCTGCCCTAACAGCTTCTTCCTCTGCCCTGATGGGTAGTGTACAAAAATAAACAACACTGCAAATATATAAAATGTGTTGACATTGTGATGAGCCTACACTTAGACAGGGATGAACCAGAGCAAAGTCATGAGGTTATTTTTAAACACCAGTCTCCTCTTGTTAATGTTGTTCTCCTGCTTTTGCTCTGCTGTGTCCTCCTCTCTTTATTCCTCTTCTTGTCAGTTACAGGGACAGTTTGATCTCAATGGGATGCACAAACCTGGAGATGTGATTCTAGGTGGAATTTTCAGACTTCACTTCTTTCCTGCTTTTTCTGACCTGTCTTTTACCTCAGAGCCACAACAGCCGACCTGCTATAGGTGAGTCTGTGGGGGGAAATAGAACATTTAAATTACTTTTTTTAGTGGTGTAATCGTGTACCTGACCTTAATAAGGCATTTTCTATTATGGGTGCTGATTTTTACATCTTTATTTGCAGTATATGAAGTTGTGAAAGGTAAAGCTCTTCACACTTACTGTATGATATATTTTAAATAGTAAACACTTCTCTGTCAGTTTTAATGTTATAGGATACAGACAGGCTCAGACCATGGCCTTTGCAATTAATGAGATCAACAGAAACTCCAACCTGCTGCCTAATGTGACTCTGGGATACAGTCTGTATGATAACTGTGTCCAAGTAGGAACTGCATTTCGTGCAGCACTGACTTTAGTCAGTGGTCAAGAGGAACAAGTTACATTAGAGGAGAACTGTGTAGGAACTCCTCCAGTCCTAGGGATTGTGGGTGATTCTTCTTCTACACATTCTATTGCTGTATCAACAGTTGTAGGTTTGTACAGAGTGCCTCTGGTAAGTTTTCATGTCTTTCAATGCAAGTAGATTTAATGAAGGTGTGACCATTGAATAATCAGCCTAAACAGTTTGAAAATCTGCACTACTGCAATACTCTTTTGGTCTGTTGTTTTGTAGGTGAGTTATTCCTCCACATGTTCCTGCCTGAGTGACAGACAAAAGTTTCCATCTTTCTTTAGGACGATCCCAAGTGATGCTTTTCAGGTAAAAATCAATTCACAAAATCAAAATCTTATTCTTCTGGCTTCGCCCAAAAATTAAATGCATGAAGTAAATAATGTGAAAGATAATTACATATATATTCCCAGGTAAAATATATAATACTATATTTTTTGTAGCAATGATCATGCTATGTTGGTTTAAAGGCAGATAAAAAACTAGGGTAAATTTGAATTGCAGATAGTCAAATAAAAATACAATGAAGTACTTTTGTTGCTGTTTAGAGCAGCAAACACAGAGGAAGCAATTGAAAACCTATATCTGTTGATGCTTCATGTTTGTGGAAGTTTTACCTTCATCCTGATGAGAGCAGCTGGGACTGAGCATACAAGTCTGTCATACATGTACATACAATCACAGGTCTTTGATGAAGCAGTTTATCAGGATTTCTAGTGAAAGATGATTCCAGCCTGTGCACTAATCCCTCTGCTCTGTGTCCACATAGGTGAATGCTATGATTCAGATTCTAAAACACTTTGGTTGGACTTGGGCAGGTCTGCTCATCAGTGATGATGATTATGGAGTCCACGCTGCCCGATCCTTTCACTCTGATCTGGGTCCAGCTGGTGGAGGTTGTCTGGCTTACACAGAGATTTTGCCCCGTTATGACCCCATTGAAATTAGCAGAATAGTGGATGTGATAAGGAAATCTACAGCTCAAGTGGTGATTGTGTTTGCACATGAGAGTCGCATGGTTAACCTTGTGAAAGAGGTAGGTGTTGATATATAATTTGCAACTATTGTACTCTAACTAATTTTACAAAACCATATTTGTTTGTGTCATAAAGTGTAAGTGTTGATGTTATACCTCTGACATGTTTGAAAGTTTCCGTATCACTCCTTTACAGTTACAATATAACACACAGAAAAAGCTATGCTTTTTTGTCCACCCAAATGAAGTGTTGCAGCTTTTATTTATTTTTTCTAGATTGTTTATAGGAAGGTGGGTAGTTCAAGAAAACTGCTTGAGAAGTACTGCTGTAAAATAATCAAGACTTGGTGTGTAACCCCAAGTCTATTAAAATAACTAATTATTCAAATTTTACTCTCACAAAACAAACAGATTATGTGGAAGGAAGCATAGTTTATGAACCAACATTTGAACAAAGTTTTTGCCACATTTCACAGTTTAAATATTACCCATCATGTTGTTGCTCTGCTTGTACGTGGGTGAGGACAAAAGTTTCAAGGTTTAAGTTAAATGTCGATCAGCATGTTAAAAACTGAGATTAAAAAATATATATACATATATAATAAATACCTAAACCAATATCAAAATAAAACCTGATTTAAAATAATTAAAACCAAGCATTATGTTTAAATTAATTGGAATTAATCTACATGGCTCAAACCAGAATAAGCAATAGTCCTTTGGTACTTTCCAGCATGCAGGGTAAGATTACCATGAACCAACAGAATTGAATTGAATTGAATTGAATAGGCCACAATTGAGGCAGAGAATCTGCAGCGTGACCCCTAAATGGACAAAGAAGAATAGAAAATCTTTAATGTAATTGTGCAAAACAATGAAATTGGAATGGAGTCCTTGGTTTGTAATTTAACAAGCTTATAAAGCTAAGCAAACACATATAAGGGACACACATTCACCTGCTGCAATTTAAATAGGCATGCACAATGATGCTGCCACTGTTTTATATGGCACTGCCATGTAAAAAATATTCCAGTTCATTTGTACTTGCTCTCACTGTCCTGAAACATCTGCCTAAGGGCAACAATTCAAAGACAGAATGTCCAGGGTTTTTGCCTTCCTGACACAGTCAGAACTGGACTCACCCTTGAGGGAAGGGAGAGCACAGCCTATTATCCTCGGGACAATAGTGACAAACCTCTGGGGCACATTTCTCTCTGCTGCCGTGCATCTGGAGAATCACATTAGATGCAGTAGGTCAATAAGCTCTCTATGGAGCAAGGATAGAAGGAACAAAACAGCTCTAACCCTCACTGGGAAAGGATCCGACTTACTGCCGGCAATGCGGACCAGGCTCTGACACCGGTCATAGAGGGACCGAATGGCCCTTATTAAAGGGTCCAGTACCCCATACGTCTACTGGGGTGAACCCTAATGTACAGGCCCTCACCAGCTCGGCGCCTCTCACCGTGAGCAACTCCAGAGTGGAAGAGAGTCCAACCCCCCTCAATGAGACTGGTTCCAGAACCCAAGCTATGTGTCGAGGTGAGCCCGACTATATCTAGTCAGAACCTCTCAACCTCGTGCACCACCTCAGGCTCCTTCCCCATCAGAAAGGTGACATTCCATGTCCCCAGAGCTAGTTTCTGTAGCCGAGGGTCCGACCGCAAGGGTCTCTGCTTTCGGCCACCACCCAGCTCACACAGCACCCGACCTCTTTGGCCCCTCCCACAGGTGGTAAGCCCATGAGAAGGGGGACCCACGTTGCCTCTTCGAGCTGTGCCTGGCCGGGCCCCATGGGTGTAAGCCCGGCCACCAGGCGTTCGCCATCGTGCCCCACCCCCAGGCCTGGCTCCAGAGGGGGGCCCCGGTGACCCGCGTCCGGGCGAGGGTGAGTGTCGTCCATTGATGTTGATCCTCATAGAAGGTCTGTGAACCGCTCTTTGTCTGGTCCCTCACCTAGGACCTGTTTGCCTTGGGTGGCCCTACCAGGACAACTGAGCCCCTAGGATCACTGGGACACGCAAACCCCTCCACCACAGGAGGGGGTCCTGTACTTATTATAGATTTTATTGTGTGATTTATTGTGTGAAGGGCAGGAGAGTGGGAGTGGCAATGATAGTGAAAATGAGACAGAGAGAGAGAGGCAGAAAAGTAGACAGACAGAGAGACAGACAGAAGGAGAGACAGACAGATAGAAGGAGAGAGAGAGAGAGGGAGACAAAGACAAGTACAAGCTAAGCTAAGGTACAGGTATGTGTTAACATCATAATACATAAACAACAAAGGCATTCATTTGAATAGTAAGTACAATTTCTACATTTATTGTTATTTCTACAGTTATTGTTAATAACCACATAGAGAGAAGGAAACTGAGCCTACAGTACAACAACTTTAACGGTTTTATACCAAAGTGTGTGCGTGTGTTTGTGTGATAGCGCTTATCTGTGTGGGGGTTGTCATTAGATGTGGTTAGGAATCTAAGTGGGAGACTGTGCCACTGTCCGATCAGCCCTCGGCAGTAGGCCCCTGGGCCGGGGCCAGCCCACCTCCGGTGGGAGTGAAGACCCCCCCAGCCCACCCCCCAAGGAGGCAGCATGGACATGCCCCCAGCTGTATCTTCCCCAATCTTACCCAGTATGCACAGTGCGGGGGACGGTGGTATGGTGCATCTGAGATATGCTGAGAGGTCCTCACATATGTACCTTACCCTAGAACGTATTTACAGGTGTGCACCACCATATAGCATGCATGTAGTTATCTGCTATGTTTTCACTGCAGTGTAAGCAGGTGTTTGATTGCGAGAACCCCATTCTGAACATCCTTTGTCCTGTGTAGTGTGTTCTGTGTAGGATGTTATATTGTATTAGTTGTAGATCTGGGTTTTTAATCATTTTAAACATATTAGATGATATTTTTATCCAAAAGTTTTCATCTGAGCTGATAGATAATTTTGTCTCCCATTTTGTAATTGGTAGAGAAATTGCACAGTCAGTTCTTGATAATAATGCATATATCTTAGATAATATTTTAGGAGATGTGAGGATTAAGAATGGTTTTATTCTTGGAGGTAGCTCTAGATCAAATTTGCTGGTTCTAAATCTTGCTTGGATTACTGATTTAATTTGTAGGTATTCGAAGAACTTATTACTGTTGATGTCATACTGTTCTACTAAACTCTTAAATGGGATGAATTTGCCATCTTTGATTATTTGTTCCAAATGTCTTATTCCTTTTTCCTGCCATGATGTAAGGTTTAGCATTGCCTTATTTTGCAGGATGTCTGGATTATTCCAGATTTGGGTAAATTTGCATGGGATATGTGAAGATCTAGTGAGTGTAATAAATTCCCACCAGGCTGTCAGGGAAATATTTATGTTTATGCATTGAAGACATTGGTGCTGTTTGATGGTTGTACTGATAAAGGTAGGTCAGAGGTTTTAATTTCTTGACATAATATTTGTTCAATATCCAGCCATAGGTTGTCTAGGTGGTCGGGTCTGATCCATTTTTGGATATACAGCAGCTTATTTGCAAGGAAGTAATTGCAAAAGTTTGGGAGTTCCACACCACCATAATTTTTTTGTGGTGGCAGAGTCCAATGACAAACCAGTTTGGTGACGGTTGGGTAGGGATCATTGAGAAAAGGTAATTGATTTTTGGTAAGATCATCATTTTTATAGTGGCGACTTTTCCCTTGATTGATATGGGCAAAGAGTTCCATCGTAGGAGGTCGTCTTCTATTGACTTAAGTAGAGGGGTATAGTTCAATTGTGTTAGGTCTGACAGACTGTGAGAAATATTAATGCCTAGGTATTTAATGTTACCCGATTTAAGAGGAGTAGTTGATGATGATTTGAAATCATAGTTAATTGGTAGTATAGTTGATTTTGTCCAGTTTATTGAGTAATCAGAAATTGCTGAGAATTTATTAATAAGTGTAATAGTTTCAGAGAGAAAGCTTTGTTAGTTTTGAAGGAAAAGTAATACATCATCAGCATAAAGGCTTATTTTGTGATGCAGGTGTTTTGTTTGAATACCTATAATGTTTCTGTTTACTTGAATTGCAGCTGCAAGTGGTTCAATAAATATGGCAAACAGTGATGGAGAGAGTGGACAGCCTTGTCTGGTGCCCCTCTGGAGGGTGAAGCTTGGAGAAGTTTGATTATTCGTTCTGATTGAGGCACTAGGTTAACAAGATTTTGATCCAAGAAATGAAGTTTTCTCTGAATCTGAATTTGTACATTGTGGCAAGGAGAAATTTCCAGTTCTATCGAATGTTTTTTTCTGCATCTAGTAAGATCACTGCTGCTTTAAGTTTATTAATTGTTCAGTAATCTATTATATTTACTAATCTGTGTGCATTATTTGTTGAGTGCCTATGCTTAATGAATCCTGTCTGGTCTGGGTGAATTATGAAGGGGGTAATTTTTTCCATTCTCCTTGCAGATGATTGTGAGATCTGCATTTATGAGTGAGATTGGGTGATAACTGGATGGGAGTGTGGGGTCTTTATCAAGTTTGAGGTGGTGACAGAGATGTGCTGTGTTTATGTTTGAGGGAAGGGTGCCACTTTCCTTAATTTTCATTACCATTATCCATTATCAAATGTGGATGGTAGTATAGGCCAAAATTTCTTGTAGAACTGGACCGGGAATCCATCTGGTCCCAGGCTTTCCTGTTTGGCATATGATGGAGGGTTTCATGGATTTCAGTCATTGGGATAGGGGACTCTATGATTTTTACCTGTTCATTGTTAAGTTCTGGTAGATCTATGGAGTTTAGAAAAGTGTTTATTTCTGTACTGGATGAGATATTGTTGGATGAATATAAGTTTTTTTAGAAATCTCTAAAAATGTTATTTATTTCTTCAGCTGTATGGCTTAGTTGAATATTTATGCTCAAAAATTTCCAAGCGTAATCTCTCCAGTTGGAAGATTATTTAATTTAATTCCAGTTTTAATTTTCTAATATTGCTCAGCAAATTTTTGTTTTAGCTGTAATTCAAATGATTTTTCTTTCTTCTTTTTAAATGAGGAATAAGACATTATTCTGCCCCTCATTACTACTTTTGCCACCTCCCAGAGAACACATGGTGATGTTCCTGGCAGATCATTAGTTTCTGCAATTATTGTCCACTCTCTTTCAAAGTATTTGATGAAATTTGCATCATTTAATAATGATGTATTAAATCTCCAGTTTCTGGTTGGTGGTGTGACAGCCTTTTTAAATATATTCAGTGAGACTGGTGCATGGTCACTAATGGTAATAGGGTGAATCTGAGTGTCTGTGACATCTGATAGAAATGAGCTGTTGATGAGAAAGTAGTCAATTTGTGAGTAGGAATTGTGTACAGGTGAGAAGAAGGTGTATTCTTAGACAGCAGGATGACAGGAGCGCCAAACATCACAAAGACCATAATCACTCATGTACTGTTTAAGTGTTTCTGTCGATTGCCAGTTCCGTATTGTTCCTGCTATACTGAGTCTATCAAGTTCTGGGTTGAGTGCCATGTTGAAGTCCCCTCCCACTATGAGTGTTGTGTCAAGGTGAGTGGAGAGTGAGGAGAAAAACTTGTGAAAGAAGGAGGGGTCATCAACATTTGGTCCATATATGTTAGAAATGCAGAAATCTGTGTTACCGACTACTAGGTTAAGTATTATGTACCTACGTTCTGAGTCTATAATAGTGTTTTTATATGTGAAATTTAAGTTTTTATTGATCATGATAGCTACTCCTCTCTGTCTAGAGTTGAAGTTCACTGAGTATATGTGAGGGAATTGTGGTGATGTGAACTGGCAATCTGACTGAAACAAGTGAGTCTCTTGTACTAAGACAATGTCTGCTTGTAGATTATTTAAGTGATTAAGGACTTTTAGTCTTTTGTGTTTAGAGCCAATTCCATGCACAAGCCTGAGTAAAGTCATATTAACTTTATCTACCTATTTGGTGTAAGCTGTTGTATTCTTTATGAGCAGGTGCGCGTGTGTGAGTGTGTGCATGTGTGGATGCTTGTATATGCGTGTGTGAATGTGTGTGTGTGTGTGTGTGTGGATGTGTACATGTGCCTGTCTGACTACATATGTATGCAAGATCACAGCCTGTATATGGATGTACATGTACATTGGATGTGTGTGTGTGTGTGTCGGTGTAGGTGGGGTTCTGATCTTGATGTGGTCATAAAGTACAGGGTACGTACTGTAAACAATAGTAGAGAGTAGAACAAAAGTACAAGAACATATAAAAACACATAGATAGGCATATGAAGAACACATAAGGGAACACATAAACTGGAACATACAGCACAAATCTAAGTAAAACTAATGAGACATTTTCACGGGGAGGTGGGTTACACTACTGACACGTGCATTATAACATTATGTAATATTATTTACAGAACCGATGATAAACAAAGTGAGGATGGGAGAGAATTATCAATAAGAATTTGACTGGTTAAGAGGGGACAGATCTGCATTTTAATGTTTAGTAGAGCCAGGGAGTTAACTCTTTATCCCGGTACAGCTGACCGTTTACGTACAGTTTGTCAACGGCGATGACTGCCCGGGATCCACCATCAATAAACTTTTTCCTTTGAGGGAACAGCCTCCTGCGTCGCTCCAGGATCTCCTTGGGAAACTGGTCATTTACACTGAAGTGGAACGAGATGTTTTTGACTGTGTCTGCTGGGAGTTTTAGTTGTTTCTCAATAAAGTTTCTTACTGTTGTTTCTGGATCCTCTACGTCTTTTTTCTGGAATTCTGGAGAAGACCAGGTTGTCCCTCATGCGACGGGCCTGAAGATCAATGAGTGTGTCCTTAATGTGTTTATTTTCTGACAAAAGATGCTGCGTTTCCTCGGTGAGGAATTTTAACGGTCCTTTAAGGGAGGCATTTTCAGCCGCAAGCAAGGACAACTGTTGCTGGCTGAACTCCAGAGATTCCCGCAGCAACTGAAACTCTTTTTTCCACCATTGAAAGTCAGGCATCAAATCTGGATAATTTGTGTTTATGGAGGTAAGAATCTCCATAAATTCACTGTCTGGTAGTGAAGCGGCTCCGGGTGAGTCCTCCGGTCGGCTTCTTTTGGGGGGGGGGGTAACGTGTTTTGGTTGTTTTCCCCATTACTATTCGGTGAAAACACTCTTCGATGTAATCCTCTAGATCCTCCAGTCTTCTCCTTTTTTCCATCTTCCAGTGTAAAAAAGAAAGTATAGTAGATGCTTTTTCCCGTTTATTTTGATATTTATTTGGCGGTATGTAAAATAGAGTAAAATGTTTGGTCTAAGAGCACGCTGCCATGCTTTGAGTTGCACAGGTCTCACACAAGTCTCGCAATACTAATGCATACTCTGACTCCTCCTTTACAGAAAACTGTAAATTCTGAGTCCCTGTCCACCAGAGATGGGCACTCGAAACACAACTTGTGACTTGACCTCAAAGGACTTGAGATTTTTCTTTGGAGGATAGTATTTAATTATACCAGTATTTGTCAGTAGCAGGTTGGTTACTTTGTGGTCTGGCACTATACTCTGTGTCAACAGGAAGTCAGCTCAGACATAATGGGAGATGAGTATTTATTAGTGCAGTTATTTTACAGCACTCTACACTGAATCTGCTTCACCTCATCCTGGTATGAGCACTTGTTCCCTTCAGTAATGAGCCCCACTATGGTCATAAAATCAGCTAACTTGATAACACTGTTGCTGGAGTAGGGGGGACTGCAGTTAGATGCTTCAAGGGATTTTTTGTTGGAATACACCTGGATGCATTTATCCATAATGTCCATGTCCATAGTGGCAGTGTCCTTGTAGAACTTAAGCAGCAGCTGTGTACTACTCTTGGTCCTGATGCTCAAAACCATCCCAGTTATTGTTTACAGCCAGATGCTTCTGTTTGTTTAGGTGTGCATTTGTGTAGGACTATATTTATAATTTATGGGTATGAAGGTAAGTATCTATATACTATATGTATAGGTGGTGAGGCAGAATGTGACAGGAATACAGTGGATCGCCAGTGAAGCCTGGACATTAGCTGCTGTGCTCCAGACTCCTGACCTCATGCCATACCTGGGTGGAACACTGGGCATTGCCATCCGTCGAGGAGAAATACCAGGGCTCAGGGACTTCCTGTTACAAATACGTCCTGACCTACATCACAACGACACTGATGGAAACAGCCTGGTGAGAATTAAATGTTTCAATCTGACATGGAACTAACAAAATTAAATAGTGTCATTATTTCAAGAAAACCCTTTTTTCCAGGTGAACCAGTTTTGGGAACACACATTTCAGTGTAGATTTGCACCACCTCCAGCAGGTTGGGTGGAAGCTGGAGGAGAATTATGCACTGGACAGGAAGTTCTAGACAATGTGGAGACTGAGTTCATGGATGTTTCAGACCTCAGGTCAGAGTATAATGTGTATAAGGCTGTGTACGCTCTGGCATATGCTCTTGATGACATGCTGCAGTGTGAGCCAGGGAGAGGACCTTTCAGCAACAACACCTGTGCTCATTTACAAAGACTGGAGCCATGGCAGGTGAGATAGCAGTTTACACTCAACTCTTCATTTCATTTAATCCTTTATATTTCTTTAAAAGTTTGTTGAGATTACAATTATTTGAATAAGAATATTTAGAAAAAAACTATTTAAAAATGCTACTTGCTAAATGCTAACAATGAAAAGCCTGCATACTTTATTTCCAGTTACGATATTCATAATCAATATTTCAGCTGGCACCCCAATATTTTTTTGTGACATTATAACATTTGTTAGCATTTTTGATAATATGTGCAGTGTTTTTCATTTCATAATTAACTATAACAGAGTTTGTGTTCTCTCTATGAATATCCATATTTGTATACATTTTCTGAAAGCTAATGATACTAAAAACAAATGACTTACATTAGCATTGGTACAAAATAATTGTAACCAATCTTCCAAAAACATACTGCTTAAAAAATCCCCATAACACAAACAAATTTGATAATATGCCTAAACCTGGCAATGTAAGGGCCATGGGACGTTTATAGATCTGTGTGCAAGAGTCAAGAGACAAAACACAAAGAATATTTATGCACATAAATATTCATATTTATGAAGCAATGCACACAGGTCTCACACCCTTTATGAATCACAGTCAACTTGTAATTTTTCATAGTTTTGTGAGATTCAGGTAACGGCCGTAGAAAAATAAAATGCCCCAAATTAATATTCATTGAATGGAAGTGACTGGAAAATGCCGAATGGAGAGAGAAGTGGAAAGAATAGGAATTTCACATATTGTAAGATAGAACTACTGTTTCAGTGAAGTGCATGTGTGTAAGTTTCATTTGGTGGACACTCTTTGTCATCACTAATGTCAAAGAAGATGTCACAGTGGCCCTGGATGATGTGGGGATGCCTTTGCAACATTGGACATCTGGATAGGTAGACTGAGGTGTTCCACTTTCTTACAAAAGGAGAGAGTGTGTTTCAACAAGAGATCACACAAGGTACCTTGCAAGGGTACTGCGGGGACATGGAAGTTTTCCCAACCAGGTTACACGTGTTTTATGGACCTGGAAAAGGTTCACACCTTGTCCCTGGAGAAGTCCTGTGGGAGGTTTTCAGGGAAAGTGGGTGGACAGTTCAAGGCTATGGACAGTCTATTCTCTGTATTCTCACTGTATTCTCAGAGTGAGAACTTGATTTAAATTGCGGGCTCTAAGTCCGACTTGTTCCCAGTGAGATTTAGACTCTTCCATGAAAGGTGATAAAGGCTGCCCTTTATCAGCAATAAGGTGGTGAAGAGTGTCAGGTTAGGGAGCCTGAGGATTCCATTCCTGCTCTTTTCAGATGATATGGTCCTGGTTTCATCAAACAGTGATCTCCAGTTTGCTCTGAGATGGTTTGCAGCTGAGTATGAAGTCACTTAATTATGTGTCAATTTTTTTTCTCTCCCAAGTCTGTGCCATTCTTTCTGTCCTCTCTCTCCCTCTGTCCTCATCTTGCAGATTGCAGGATCCAGATCCAGTTTTGATGATATTATTATTACTATTATTATTATTGTCAGTAACAATAATACTGCTGTCATTATTACTATGCTCTGATTAAAAGTTCATCAGTATAATTTCTTATCAATAATCTCTGCTGCTGCTTGTATAAATGACACTGTAGTTCTATAAACATGACATAACTGACTCTAAACTTGATACAACTGTTGTATATTTGCTCCTGGTCTCTCTCTTCTGTCTCTCCCTCACCTCCCTCTTTTTCTTTCTCTCCCCCCTTTCTGTCCCCCACCTCTCCTCTGTCCCCCATTTTCCTCTCACCCCAACCGGTCGAGGCAGATGACCGCACATCTTTGAGTCTGGTTCTGTATGTGCAGTGCCTTGAAATAATGTATGTTGTGATTTGGCGCTATACAAATAAAATTGAACTGAAATGAATTGAAGTGGTTCAGCCGCAGAGATAGGATGTGGAGTTTGGGCATCTAGGAGAAGCAGGTCAAGTTGATGCTTCTAATCCAGAGCCAGTTTAGGTTGTTCAGCCATTTAGTCAGGATGCCTCTCAAAAATCTTCCTAGGTGTGTTTCAGGCATGTCAAACTGGAAGGAGGCCCCAGGGAAAGAGAAGGACACACGAGAGAGCTAGTTGAGGTGGATGGGTACGGGAGTGCTTCGGCACTGCCCCACCATCTTGACCTTGATTAGATTTAGAAAATGACAACAATAATACTAATATTTAGATATAGATATATATAGATATAGATATAGATGGGGCCTCTATCTAAAATCCTGAAGTTATTTTGAGTTTTATCTCATTCAGGGTTTATTGGTATAGCACCAATTAATAACATGCATTATCTCAATCACAATCTATACCATTTACTTCTTTCATAATTATATTCAATAATTTGGACATATCACTTATGCCCAGAATGAAATCATCAACCTACATCAGCTAATTTTATACCCCTACTAAATGACTTTTTAATGTTTTGTCTTCTATGTCAAACTCTGATATCAAAAGCTAATGTATTACTTGGAGAAAGTCAACTTCAGCACAACATTTGGTGATCAAGTGTCATTTGATGAAAATGGTGATGCCTTACCAATATATGACATCATGAACTGGGTGTGGCTCCCTGATGGAAGAACTAAAGTTCAGAGAGTGGGTGAGGTTAAGAGGTCAGCCTTCAAAGGTGAAGAACTCACACTGGATGAAGACAAAATCTTCTGGAACTTTCAATCCAAACAGGTTACTTCTTATTTCCAGACTACTGTCACTTTGCCTGTGGACAAGACATTTAAGGACAGTAAAACACATGTAGATTTTCCTCCTCACAGCCTCCTCGGTCAGTGTGCAGTGAGAGCTGT
>JAFBJR010001814.1:0-19759 GCA_016785285.1 Brachirus orientalis
ATGGACCGTTCACTGGTTACTGTGGTGCTTTCACTGGTTACTATGGACTGTTCACTTGTTACTATGGACCGTTCACTGGTTACTATGGACCGTTCACTGGTTACTATGGACTGTTTACTTTTTACTATGGTGACAAGAGTTTTTTATGTCACATGTCACCCTCACCCCACTTGTCTCACCCTCACCCCCTGACCTGCTGTCTGTCATGTTTGAGGCTGAGCCGATTGAACTGTTTCCATGGTGACAGGGTGAGAAGGATAATTGTGTTTTGGGAAACACTTTGAGAAGCTCAGCTGACAGGCGGCGAGGACACGCCCGGGATAATGACTGTGTTTTATATTGTCATGACAACGACAGGTGATTAAACAGCTTTTATCAGGACAGAAGGATGAGAGAGTAACACGCACACACGCACACGCGCACACACGCACACACGCACACACGCACACACACAGACACGCACACACACAGGCAGACAGTTTAATGGAAGTAAATAGAAATGCTTCACTTTAATAGCGTCTCTCTCTCTCTGTGTGTGTTTCTTTACTCTGTCTCAGAAACAATTTCACCCCTCACTAACACTGTGTGTGTGTGTGTGCGCGCGCGCGCGTGTGTGCACACGCAGCAGAAAGACAAATGACTGTGTTGTTTTTACATACAAACCTTCACATCAGTCCCTCAATAACAAATAATCATCAATCAAAACAACAACAACATCACAGTGTGACACCTTAGACTGTCCTGTGTCCACCCGTCTCACCTGTGTCCACCCGTCTCACCTGTGTCCACCCGTCTCACCTGTGTCCAGGTGTCCATCGATTGGTTGTTTGATTGTTGAATTGACTGATTATTGATTTGTATGAACTTCAGTGCTCTGAATGAAAGATTCTGAAGATGCAACAAACAAAACAACAAACATCAACTGTCACACTCATGGGTTTCAGTTGCCCACGTGCAGAGAGACAGACAGAGAGACAGACAGAGAGACAGACACACAGAGAGAGAGAGAGAGAACATTTTCCACCTGCAGGCGTCGCATCGCTCTCCTCCCTGACTCTTGTCTGTCTGCTCTCTCTCTCTCTCTCTCTCTCTCTCTCTGTGTGTGTGTGCGCGCGCTCACGTCACTCTCGGTGCACGCCCTCCCGCCTCCCGCCGTTATTCGTTCACCTTGTTCAGATGGGAGGATGATGTGATGTGATCTGCGGACCTCAGTGAAAACAGTCGGAGGAGTGAAGCGACGTCCAGGACGTGACGGAGCCGAAGAGCGGGATCGGTGAGTGACACACGCACGCACGCGCACACACACACACACACACGCTGTGTCACCGGGAACCAGCTGTTTAACGGCACTGATGATGATGATGATGATGAAGAAGACAGACTGCAGCTGCTGTTGATACTGACCACAACAATAACATGACTGAGGTTTGTACTGTAGTACTGTTAGTACTTTACTGTAGTACTGTTAGTACTTTACTGTAGTACTACTGTCTATACGCATACTTTACTGTAGTACTTTACTGTAGTACTTTACTGTAGTACTACTGTCTATACGCATACTTTACTGTAGTACTGTTAGTACTTTACTGTAGTACTACTGTCTATACGCATACTTTACTGTAGTACTTTACTGTAGTACTACTGTCTATACGCATACTTTACTGTAGTACTGTTAGTACTTTACTGTAGTACTACTGTAGTACTACTGTCTATACGCATACTTTACTGTAGTACTGTTAGTACTTTACTGTAGTACATTACTGTTTATACA
Source organism: Brachirus orientalis (assembly GCA_016785285.1). Taxonomy (NCBI): domain Eukaryota; kingdom Metazoa; phylum Chordata; class Actinopteri; order Pleuronectiformes; family Soleidae; genus Brachirus; species Brachirus orientalis. The sequence continues at coordinate 1,772 of JAFBJR010001814.1, forward strand.
CATACTTTACTGTAGTACTGTTAGTACGTTACTGTAATACTACTGTTTATACACATACTTAACTGTAGGTATTTTTATGACACATAAAATTATCATTAGCACAGTAAAGTATGAACAATATAGTGTTAGTGCTTTATTGTACTTTTTTCACTGTTAGTATTTAGTAGTTAGTAGTCTTTCTGTCTACTTTACTGTAGTACTGTTAGTACTTTACTGTAGTACTACTGTCTATACGCATACTTTACTGTAGTACTGTTAGTACTTTACTCTAGTACTACTGTCTATACACATACTTTACTGTAGTACTGTTAGTACTTTATTGTAGTACTACTGTCTATACGCATACTTTACTGTAGTACTGTTAGTACTTTAGTGTAGTACTACTGTTTATACACACACTTTACTGTAGTACTGTTAGTACTTTACTGTAGTACTACTGTCTATACGCATACTTTACTGTAGTACTGTTAGTACTTTACTGTAGTACTGTTAGTACTTTACTGTAGTACTACTGTCTATACGCATACTTTACTGTAGTACTGTTAGTACTTTACTGTAGTACTACTGTAGTACTACTGTCTATACGCATACTTTACTGTAGTACTGTTAGTACTTTAGTGTAGTACATTACTGTTTATACACATACTTTACTGTAGTACTGTTAGTACGTTACTGTAATACTACTGTTTATACACATACTTAACTGTAGGTATTTTTATGCACAGTAAACAGCACAGTAAAGTATGAACAATATTGTGTTAGTTCTTTATTGTACTTTTTTCACTGTTAGTATTTAGTAGTTAGTAGTCTTTCTGTCTACTTTACTGTAGTACTGTTAGTACTTTACTGTAGTACTACTTGTTAGTATTTAGTAGTTAGTAGTCTTTCTGTCTACTTTACTGTAGTACTGTTAGTACTTTACTGTAGTACTACTGTCTATACACATACTTTACTGTAGTACTGTTAGTGTTAGTGCTTTATTGTACTTTTTTCACTGTTAGTATTTAGTAGTTAGTAGTCTTTCTGTCTACTTTACTGTAGTACTACTGTCTATACACATACTTTACTGTAGTACTGTTAGTGTTAGTGCTTTATTGTACTTTTTTCACTGTTAGTATTTAGTAGTTAGTAGTCTTTCTGTCTACTTTACTGTAGTACTGTGGGTACTGTAGTTGTAGTTGTAGTAGACCGTCACTCCTGTTATAATATTACTATACATAAGTACAATATAAGTACTATGACTGAACTATATATGTAGAAGTGATCATCATGTCCAGCTAACTGATCGATCTGATCAATAATCAATATGATGAAGCAGCTGATCACTGTGATCAATATTAGAAGTAACAGAGAAGCTCAGAGCTCTGCTTCCTGTTCTTCAGCCTGTTGAACATGATTAATTATTGATGAAGTATTAATTTGTCTTTGTGTTGTTTGTTTGTTTTATACTGATACAGTATTTATAAAGTATTGATCCAGCATTAATTAGTTATTGATGCAGTGTGTGTGTGTGTGTGTGTGTGTGTGTGTGTGTGTGTGTGTGTGTGTGTGTGTGTGTGTGTTGCTGTATTTTTGATGAGTTCACAGTAACCAGTGAAAGTTGTAGTTATTCAGTATTGATGAAGGAAGAATAAAGTATTGATGAGGCAGTGACAGAAAATTAATGGAGCTGTTTCACTACCATCACAAACACAGTCTGAGTTAAAGGGATAGTTCAGGTGTTTTATAGTTAGGAAATATGAGCCTCTGAATCATCGCCAGCACTGACTGTGCTGTGAGCGCCCCCTATGGTGTATAAAGAACATGTTCACGTCTTTATCTCACTGTCAGACAGACTTTTCCAACAGGAAAGTGAAGTTTGTAAACCACTCACTCTCCCACACCAAAGTCCATAGAGAAAATCAGTGATTTTAGCTCACAGGGACACAGGAGCTGCTGGTCTACTGCTGCCTCGTGTGGTCACTTTGTGTCACTGAGGTAAATCTAAAGGATTTCAAACACCGAAGTGACAAAATAAGACATTTGAACTTAGTGATGGAGGCAGCAGTGGATCAACAACTCCTGTGTCCCTGTGAGCTAAAATCACTGATTTTCTCTATGGACTTTGGTGTGGGAGAGTGAGTGGTTTACAAACTTCACTTTCCTGTTGGAAAAGTCTGTCTAATAGTGAGATAAAGACGTGAACATGTTCTGAAGATACTGTTGACTTAAACTGATCTAGATTTTATTACATGAGTCTTTTGTTAAGAGACTAAAATCTGTTTTTCAGTGTTTCCTCACACCAAAAGATATGAACTATCCCTTTATAGACTCTGAGTCTTTATTCAATGTATTTTTAAAATAACTGATTTATTTATGTATGTGTTTATTGTATCTACCCTCTGATTGGTTGTTTTTTCATGTAACCTGTAATCTGTGATTAATGGTGCTGATCAGTTCTGATTGGACACTTTCAGGTTGTGATGTCATCATGATGCTTCCAGTGTCCAGGTTCAAAGGTCAGCCAGTTGGCATGGTAACACCTGCCTCCACCACCACACCCTGGCTGTCCGTTATTAGTGACCCCTCCCCTCAGTGGTTGTGGTTGACAAGGTGGTCAGCAGCAACATACCAGGCCACGCCCCCTCTGGTCTTCTGCCCACCAGCTGTGTGGGTACCTGAACACACACACCTGGGACAGGTAACACACACACACTTTGTACTGGTCACACACACCTGGTGCAGGTAACACACACACACTTTGTACTGGTCACACACACCTGGTGCAGGTAACACACCTGTTGTTGTTGTTGTTGTTGTTGTTGTTGTTGTTGTTTCAGTGGGAGTGCCCGACTGTTGATGTTGTTCCTGTTCTCTCACCACTCTATCGCTCTTCACCTCTTCATCACCTTCATCATTGTCTGCACAAGGTACACGCACACACACACGCACAGACACACACTTACATTCTAGCACAATGCTAACATGCTAACATGTTAGCAGACCACAGAAGGCTGGATCTCACCAGAGGAAGTGGGCGTGTTTCACAGAAGAGACAAATGTCTGCTCCTGACAAACCAGCTCGTCCACAGGCCAGGTGACCACGCCCCCAGGACCCGCCTCCTGCTCTCTCCTTGTCACCTCACAGGTAAGATGTCACATGATTCAGGTGGAAGGAGCCAGGTACATTTACAAAATCAAGGCATCACTTCTGGTCTGTAACCAATCGGCTGCGTCCGTTTTCCCGCTGGAATTGAACCAGCAGCTGCTGGGGGAGGAGGGGGCGGGGCTTATGAACTTTTGTGTCGTTGTCATATCAGTGTCGTCCTGGTGTTGTTCATGTTGTTGTTCTTGCGTTGTGGTCCTGTTGTCATGGTGACTATATCATCTTTTTTGACGGTGCTGTCGTTGTATCGTCACTGAGACGCCATGTTGTCTCGGGCGTGGTGTTAGTGCCGTTCCCATGTTGTCGTGTTTGTCGTCGTGTGATGTTTTTAAGTTCCTTTACTGTGTTGTTCAGATTCAGGATTCAGAAAACATTTTAGTTACAGACAATGTTTTTGTTTTTGTTTGTATTTTTCTGTCAGCAGCTCAGACATTTGATTGTGTGTGTGTGTGTGTGTGTGTGTGTGCGTGTGCGTGCGTGTGTGCGTGTGTGTGTTTACTGTTGTCACGGTTAATTTGTCTCAGCGGAGATTGAAGTTAAATTAAATTGTGCTGCAGTCAACAAAAATCAAAAACAGCAGGAAAATAAACAAAACTACACATTTGCATTTCATCACCATGGAACCAGAATAGATTCATTATCTCACACACACACGCACACACACACAGCAGGACTGACAGACCTGTCACATGACTGAGTGACAAAGACTCCTCCTCCTCAGGTCGTGTCAGAAGTGACATCACAAAGAGCAGACGGACAGAACCTGAAGACTCCGCCTTCCTCCACCTCCTCCCTGCGTCTCCTCTCCACCCACCACTTCTGCCTCCGCCTCCTTCAGGTGAGCCTGGTACATCAGTGTGTTGGTTATAAGAATAATTAGAGTTACTGTCTTTAATGAACTTATTAACAGTAGAAACAACAGGGAGAGAATAATTCATGTTCTACTGTCAATATCATGTTGAAATGTTCACATGGATCATCTTGTGTTAGCAGAACCAACAGATTTTAAATATCAACACACAGTGCTGAACATCACAGCAACATCAGGAACAATGTAGTCTAATAAAATCGACGTTACTTTAAGTCTACGATGTCTTCAGAACATGTTCACGTCTTTATCTCACTGTCAGACAGACTTTTCCAAGAGGAAAGTGAAGTTTGTAAACCACTCACTCTCCCACACCAAAGTCCATAGAGAAAATCAGTGATTTTAGCTCACAGGGACACAGGAGCTGCTGGTCTACTGCTGCCTCGTGTGGTCACTTTGTGTCACTGCTGGTCTACTGCTGCCTCGTGTGGTCACTTTGTGTCACTGAGGTAAATCTGAACAAAGGATTTCAAACAGTAAAGTGACAAAATAAGACATTTGAACTTAGTGATGGAGGCAGCAGTGGATCAACAACTCCTGTGTGCTGTGATGTAAAATCACTGATTTTCTCTATGGACTTTGGTGTGGGAGAGTGAGTGGTTTACAAACTTCACTTTCTTGTTTGATGAATTGACTCATAAAGCTCTGTGAGACACACGCTGTACTATTGACTCTCTCTCTCGTTCTCTCACTATCACACACACACAGTTCTCTAATTGCATGTGTTCAGGAGGACAGCACATAGCTCATCTTTACAGTGTTCAGCCTGCACACACACACACACACACACACACACACCCACATACACACACAGTCTCTGTGTAATGGGCTGGGCTTGGTCTGTATTGATAAGCGGCTGATTTAAAGGTCAAATTGAGGTAATTGGCCACAGGAGCCATTGCAGTGTGTGTGTATGTGTGTGACCTAAATCCACTATTCTGTAGAATCCACTGCTGCCTCCATCACTAAGTTCAAATGTCTTATTTTGTCACTTCACTGTTTGAAATCCTTTGTTCAGATTTACCTCAGTGACACAAAGTGACCACACGAGGCAGCAGTAGACCAGCAGCTCCTGTGTCCCTGTGAGCTAAAATCACTGATTTTCTCTATGGACTTTGGTGTGGGAGAGTGAGTGGTTTACAAACTTCACTTTCCTGTTGGAAAAGTCTGTCTAACAGTGAGATAAAGACGTGAACATGTTACTGATGTTTTAATAAGCCCCTCCTCTTTTTCCTCCATGTTGGTTTTCTCTCGGTTCATTTCAGGACACACACACACACAACCATCAGTTTCAACTCCTTAAAGTTTTCTCCCCAATTTCCTCTCCCCTCTTCCTCATTTGTTCTTTTTCTCGTCTTCATGCTTAATCAGCTGTTTCCTCTCAGGCATCTGGGGGACTGTGTGTGTGCGTGTGCGTGTGTGTGTGTGTGTGTGTGTGTGTGTGTGTGTGTGTGTGTTTTCAGCAGTAATGAACTGAATTGAGGTTTCACCCTCAAGACAGAATGTTGTACAGACTCCCTGCGTGTGTGTGTCTGTATAATCTGGACTATAGGGACCTCACCAGCGGTCAGTGAAAGAACATCCAGCATGAAAACCTTCCCATGAGTCTTTGCATCTTCTTATTTGCCTCAAATTAAGACATTACATCATCAGAACTAGAACCAGAGTCTGAACTGGATTAACCTGCAGATTAAATTAATTCAGGATTTAATTTTGGATTAACGTAAAACCTCATGAACATGAACTGAATGATCAGACACTGTCAGGTCACCATGGCGACGGTTGACTAGTGCTGATGGTGACATTGTGTTCCTACTGTGTGTGTGTGTGTGTGTTAGAGAGAGAGATGAAAAAAGGTGGAAAATAAATAATGATGAAATAAAATGTATTAGAAGATGAAGGATGAAGGCAAGAAAATTAGATTAAGACTTCAAAGGGAGCAGACACACACACATACACACACTCACACACACTCACAGTTAATCTCCATTGAGATGCAGATGAATGCTTCTTTTTTCATCCTCAGTGAAAATGAACGAGAGACATTTACTCAGAAGAAAAACGGAAGAGACGATAAAAGGTTTTTCCTTCTCTCATCTTTGGTTGTCATAGTAACAACCTACCTGTCAATCACCTGTGTCTGTCCCAGAGCAACCCTCCCACCCTTGTGTGTGTGTGTGTGTGTGTGTGTGTCAGCTGGAAATTAGTTTTTATTTTCAGCCTGCAGTGTCATAGCCTGTCACCAGGGGGCGCTGGTAACATTAGATACCTGGCAAACACAAAACCACACACTGCACTGAAACCATGGTGTCTTTATGTAGGTGTGGCTTACGTGGAGTGGGCGGGGCTGCACGCACACAGGCAGAAGGGGGCGTGGCCCGTTGTCCTGCCTCAGCTGCATCACAGAGGGGCGTGGTTACGACCCGTCGTCAAGCGGGAGAGACAAACAGTGACACCTGTACAGGTACGTCATTTTATCAGTAATTAATCCCACATTTTTAATCTTGTGCTATATACTCCTTAAAGGGTTATTTATCAACATGGCAGTGGAAAAATGTGCTTGATTTATGCTAATATGTTTGTTATTTATGTTGAGAATGTGCTCCAAAAGTTACCTCATAAACTCATAAAAAACATCACATCGATGGTTGAATTGACCTGACACTTCTGCAGTAACCTCATGTGTTTACCACAAGGGGGCAGCATCACTGAGTATTTGGTCTTTGCAGAAGTTTTGGAAGATTTTAGTTTTTGTTTGTTTTCTCAGAGAATTTTTCCTCTAACAAAAATTCTGTCTGATATAAAAACGTAATTTAAAGTCTGTATTTTCTGAAACGCTGACGATAGTTTCCCCCCAGTGAAACCGCGGTGAAGAAAGCAGACGCTGCAGGAAGTGAACGAGTCGGTGTGTGGACGAACTAAGTGGAAACTGACACAGTCACAGTCTATGAGTTTCAGTCTGGTTTTATTGTTCTGGTTTTAAATCCTCATCATCATCATCATCACAGAACGTCTGTTTGTTCATCACATGAGTGTCCACCAGGTCACCTGACCTAGGACACCAGTGTGAGCAGTGACCCCTTCAGTGACCACTTTGACCTTTGGATGAGACATGTGACATCAGATGTTTGATCTTTGATGAGTGACTGTGTGATGCCCCCTACTGTCTGTCTCAGCAGCGTGTCTTTGGACCTGTCTCTCCTGCTCAGCTCTGCTTTGACATGTGTCCTGTCTCACCTGTCCAGGTGAGTCTGTCTGTCTCTCTCTCTCTCTCTCTGTCGGGGTGTCTCTGTCCTCTTCGTCCTCACTTTAATCCAGAGCTTTCTGTCTTTCAGCTGATGAAAGATCTTCATCCTTCTGGTCTTTCACCGCGACTTTCAGCCAGATTCACTCTGCTGACTGACCACAGACGCAGTAAGACAGCTGTCCATTCATCTGTCTGTCCACTCCTCTGTCTGTCTGTTCAAATAACGGGTTTTTTCCTTCAGAGAAGCGAAGGACGACTGCAGGCAAAGTTTCATATGAACGAGCACTACTGTTTAGAGAGGAGAAGAGGACGGACAACAGCGCCCAGGTGAGTCCTCAGTCCTCAGGTGTGTCCTAAGGAAAGGCCTCCGATGTGTCCTCATGTAAGTTCTCAAGTGTGTCCTCAGGAAAGTCCACAAGTGACTCCTGAGGTGAGTCCTAAGGAGAGTCCTCAGGAGAATCCTAAGGAGAGTCCTCCGGTGAGTTCTTAGTAGAGTCCTCGGTCCTCAGGTGAGTCCTCAGGTGAGTCCTCAGGTGAGTCCTCAGGTGTGTCCTAAGGAAAGGCCTCCGATGTGTCCTCATGTAAGTTCTCAAGTGTGTCCTCAGGAAAGTCCACAAGTGACTCCTGAGGTGAGTCCTAAGGAGAGTCCTCAGGAGAATCCTAAGGAGAGTCCTCCGGTGAGTTCTTAGTAGAGTCCTCGGTCCTCAGGTGAGTCCTCAGGTGTGTCCTAAGGAAAGGCCTCCGATGTGTCCTCATGTAAGTTCTCAAGTGTGTCCTCAGGAAAATCCACAAGTGACTCCTGAGGTGAGTCCTCAGGAGAGTCCTTAGGTGACCCCTCTGGTGAGTTCTAAGAAGTCCTCAGGTTACTCCTCAAGAGTCCTAAGGAGAGTCCTCAGGAGAGTCCTCAGGTGAGTCCTCAGGTGTGTCCTAAGGAAAGGCCTCCGATGTGTCCACATGTAAGTTCTCAAGTGTGTCCTCAGGAAAGTCCACAAGTGACTTCTGAGGTGAGTCCTCAGGAGAGTCCTTAGGTGACCCCTCTGGTGAGTTCTAAGAAGTCCTCAGGTTACTCCTCAAGAGTCCTAAGGAGAGTCCTCAGGTGAGTTCTTAGTAGAGTCCTCAGGTGAGTCCTCAGGTGAGTCCTCAGTCGTCCGATGTGTCCTCTGTTTAGCTGTTATTCTGTGATGGTGAAGGTCAGGAGGCGGGGCTAAGGAGTGTGTGATGTCACTGTGTGTGTTACAGAAAGACAGAGCAGTTGAAGAAAAGGAGGACAAGGAGGAAGGAAGTGAAAAAGAAGGGAAAGACAAACGTCCTGTCGCGTCCACTCCTGTCCCAGGGTCACCATGGTGATTCCTGTATTTGTTATGATGACAGAGGGTAATGGTTTCTGATGATTGTGCTGTTACCATGACAACCATACTCACCTGTGTGTGTGTGTTTTCAGGTGTGTGGTGTGGACCGCAGATGACCGCGTCTTCTTCTTCAATCCCACAATGCACCTGTCCATCTGGGAGAGACCAGGTGACCTGACAGGAAGAGACATTAGCCACATCATCAAGGACCCGCCCCACAAGAGGAAGAAGACACCTGGTCTGTACCTGTCTCACTGAGCATACCTGTCTGTGTCTGTTTCTGTCTGTCTTCAGAACAATAATAACATTTCTGTAACAGACAGGAGCTCCAGCTGTCAATCACCTGGTCTCCATGGTAACAAAGAAGATGAAGATGAACATGACTCAAAGAGGAACAGGTGAGTCACATGACCCAGTGATGACATCATCACTGGGTCATGTGATTGGCTTAAAGCTCTCTCTCTCTCTGTAGGCGAGAGGAGCCAATGTCTCTTGTCCCTCGTCCAGGAGAGATTCAGCTCCTCCCACTGGAGCTTAGGACTGCCCACTTCAGGGAGATGATGCTGGAGAGAGGGGTAACGTGTGCGTTATTGATCAGCTGTGATCAGTTGTTGATCAGGTCACTGATTGACAGCAGTGCCGTGTCCTCAGGTGTCGGCGTTCTCCAGCTGGGACAAAGAACTTCACAAGATGGTGTTTGACCCTCGTTACCTGCTGCTGACCTCACGCCAGAGGAAACAGGTGTGTTTTCAATCTAACTTTATTTAAACACAGGTGAGGTGTGACCCCCTGCTGACCTCACGCCAGAGTTTGTGTGTGTGTAGCTGGTCTTCCTCATGTTGTGGGGACCTAAATGTGTCTCCACACTCACATTTACGTTATGGGGACTTGTCTTCCTTATGGGGACAAAAATCAAGTCCCCATAACGTAAATGACTCCATTTTAAGGTGAAGACATGTTTTAAAGTTAGGCTGAGGTTAGGCTTAGGTTAAGGTTAGAGGTCAGGGTTAGGGTTAGGACACTAGTAATTATGGTTAAGGTTAGAGTAAGTCTGCAGGAAATGAATGGAAGCCAATGGAATGTCCTCTGAAGTCATGGAAACCAGTGTGTGTGTGTGTGTGTGTGCAGGTATTTGACGAGTTTGTGAAGAGCAGGATAAAGGACGAGTACAGAGAAAAGAAGAGTAAGCAGCAGAAAGCTCGGGAAGAGTTCAGGCGACTGCTGGAGGAGGCAAAGATCACCAGCAGGTAATCAACTGATCGATAAATCAATCAGTCAGTCAAGTTAATACTCTGACATCTTCTTCATCAGGAGGAAACACTGATTCTCACTCGTCTTTATTTTCATCGCAGATCTACTTTTAAGGAGTTCTGTGCTCGTTACCGTGGTGACCAGCGGTTCAACGCTGTCAACAGGAAGAAGGAACAGGAAGTTCTCTTCAACCATTACATCACTTCCTTAAAGAAACGAGACAAAGAGAACCGAGCCAGACTGAGGAAGATGAGATGAGACTGGACTGAACAAAAGCAGATCATCTTCCTCTTGTGGCTGTCATCATGGACCCTGGACTCCAAGACCAGAACCAGGACTTTGACCTCACCGCATCCTGCTGTGGAAATCATAATTCCCGACCAGATCTGAGCGGTTTTAATAATCTCTCACTGCAGGACCATGTTCTGCAACATCATGTCAGTTTATCATCTGGATCAACTGAACTGCACTAAATCAGTTCTACAAGAGATTTTAAAAGACCTGGATCAGAATAAACTGGACCTGAGAACGAATCAGAACTCTCGGTCTGAGAGCCTGTCTCTCTCTCAGGTCTAGTTGACCACTTAATTGTTTCCTGTTAGTTGTTGCTGTTTATGATCTTCATGTTTCTCTGTGGTGCGTTCACTGTCACTGGGATTCTGTGGCTCCTTCCTTTACCAGTTATATCCTGACAATGACTGTGTTCAGGTCACTGCTGAGGTCACCTGACAGATGTTATGGTCACCTGACTTTTGTTATGGTCACCTAACAGATGTTATGGTCACCTGACACTTGTTATGGTCACCTGACTTTTGTTATGGTCACCTGACAGATGTTATGGTCACCTAACTTTTGTTACGGTCACCTGACTTTTGTTATGGTCACCTGACTTTTGTTATGGTCACCTGACAGATGTTATGGTCACCTGACTTTTGTTACAGTCACATGACAGATGTTATGGTCACCTGACTTTTGTTATGGTCACCTGACAGATGTTATGGTCACCTGACTTTTGTTATGGTCACCTGATGGATCGCGAGTTTATGCTCCTCCCTCAGATGATTAAACCCCGCCCCTCTGTTGTCATGTGTCTGCAGCTGTCTGAGCTGTGATTGGACACATCAGGTTGGATGTTTTTTAGTGTCCTGTCTTCTGATTGGACGTAGCTGTGTGTTGAAATGATGTCTGTTAGTTGTTGTTCAATTAAACTGTTCATCAAACAATGTTGTTCCTTTTCTTCCTCGTCATCTTCATCCTTTTCTTCCTCCTCAGCCTGACTCATGTGTTCATTTTACTTTAAATATTTTAATGTTTATTTAAAAAGAAAACAAGAAAATTAATCTGAAAACCTCCAACAATAAACACATAAATAAAAATGACGTCTAAATAAACTTGAAACAACAAAAACAATGATTATGAATCTTAGTGCTGTCTAATGGCGGCCCCTGGTGGACAAACAATTTACTACAGATGGACCAAATCATTCCTTCACTGATGTCTGATCACACAGGTGAGTCCCCGACTGTCTTCATTAATAAAAAAAATCGTTAATTATGATTCCTGTCAGATTATGTGTGGACAATAATCCTGTGTTTATTAAACCACTGTCATGTGACATGTGGGGAAGGTGAACGTCCACCTGGGGGAGACAGAGATCCCACCCATCACGCCACACTGAGGGATGCTGGGAGGAAGATGAAGAAGAGGAGGAGGAGGAGGAGGTGACGCCAGTAGAGGCTGCAGAGATGCTAACAGCACCGACACACACACACACACATACACACTGAGAGAGGCTAACTGTTAGCTGCTAACACACACACACACACACAGACGGGTGGAGGGAGGCTGATGCTGCCCACACACACACACACACACTGTGGTCACTGAGCTACAGTGAAGCTAACTGCTGTTAGCATGCTGAGGAAATCAGGCTAACACACACACGCACACACACACACACAGAGAGCAATGCAGTGTCGGAGGCTTCCTATTGGACGGTGAGTAATTAATGTGTGTGTGTGTGTGTTTAATGTCATGTATAAAGTGAGGATGACAGCTGGGATGATGATGTTGCCATGGAAACAGTCATGTATTCATGTTGTGCAGTATGTCAGGACAACTGTCAGAGACTCACCTGTCCTGCATGTCACACACACACACACACACACACACACACACACACACACACACACACACAGTGCTACAATAGTTACCATTATTTCCTGAAAATCTTTCGTAACTAATTTAATTAACTAAACAGTTGGTTGTCACTAACATGTTGGATGGTTTGTTTTCACAGAAGTCAAATATTTTATTTACGGATAAGTTTGTTTTTTCGCTTCTTGAAGTCAAAGTTTACTTTGCAAATGAAGATTAACTCCGCCCACATGAATAATGCTTTAAAATGACTGTATCCATGGCAACAACCTCAAAAGCTCATGGACAATGTGACAAACTTTTTTAGCACCGTTTACGACATCATCCTTTTTGGTATGTGAAGGCCACCGTAGTGGCTAATACTGCGGTTTCCTCCACATCCGGGTTGGAACTGGGTGTGACGTCATGACCCAAAAAAAACATGGAGGCAAACAGATCTCGGGCTCGTCTTGTCTTAGGAACACCAGTCGATAACATTGTAGCAACACGTCTGTGGTGAAAAATGTAACATGTGACACGAGTGGAAACAACAACACAAACGGAAAACTTCTGACTACAGCTGGAATGTAGCATATGGTTGAGGTGCAGAGTTCTCCTTTTGTTGCAATCTGCACTCTCACCATTAGATGTCACTGATGGCAGACTCACACAAACTGTATGTGTTGAGTTAAAGGTATAATATGTATGATTTCTGCATTAAAGTATCGACTATTGTTGTATATTTTGTGGAACAGTGTTGGAGGTGAATTCAGAGTGACGCTTTGTTGCATTGTTACTTTGGTCAGGCAGAACTCAGAATTATCGTACAGCCGCACATTGTCCACTGGACATCCTGAAGGTGATGAAGGTTCAATTTCAAAGAAATCATGAGAATGACAAGTCAGTGTTTACATGAACACAGACACAATTCTGTTTTAACGCAACATATTCATCTGCAATCTATTAAAACATTTTACATCTGTTACTTTCTTATCAGTCATTATCCAACTAACATGTTAACATTCATGCTTTAGTTAAAATATTAACCAGGTACTATAGTTAGCCAGTGTATCTGTTTCTAAGTGTAATTTAGAAACAAGCTCATAATTTGTCTGTATCTTAGCAACAGTGATGCTGACCGCCATCTTTGTGTGTGCTGTTTCAGATGGACTCCAACTTTTGATTGACAGCTCACTGGGCAGGGCGGAGCCTGCAGCTTGAGGTGGTGATGTCAAAGCGTGGAGGAGGGGGGCGGGGCAAGGGGGAGCGACCAGACGCCATGGCAACCCTTCAAGCAGCCAATGAGGAGCTGAGAGCCAAACTGACAGACATCCAAATAGAACTGCAGCAAGAGAAGAACAAGGTAACAATCCCTGTTGGATTACTGCCAGCAGTCAGATTACTGTGGGATTACCACTAATGTATTTCTCAGATTACCGTGGTGTTATTACTCTTGCATTACTGCAACTGTAATACTAGTTAGATTACTACAGGATTAATAATATGGGACTACTGCAATTTTTGTAATCAATTAACTGCAGGAGTATTACCACAGGATTACTGTAACTGTAGTTATCAGATTACTGTGGGATAAACACAACTGTAGTTGCCAGATAACTGTGGGATTATTATTGTTGGATTACTGCAACTGCAGTAGTCAGATTACTACACATATATTAGTATGGGATTACTGCAGTTTAAGTAGTCAGATTACTGCAAGATTATTACCATAGGATTACTGCAACTGTAGTAATTAGAATACTCTTCTATTATTGCTGTTGGATTACTGTGAATGTCATGATCAGATTATTGTGGTATTATTACTGCAGTTTTAGAAGTCTGATTACCTTGGATAATTCCAACTGTAGACGTTAGATAACTGTGGGATTACTGCAGCTCCGTTAATCAGATTACTTTGGGATTGCCGCATCTGTATTTATTAATAATACTGCGGTATGATTGGAACTTTAGGAATCAGATTATTTTGGATTACTCCGACTGCAGACAGAAGACAACTGAGATAACTGAATCAGTGAATCGGATAACTGTGGGATTTCTGCACCTGGATTAATCAGATTACCGTGTCCTCAGGTGAGTCGTCTGGAGCGAGAGAAGAGTCAGGAGCTGAAGGCGGAGCATCACCGGGCGACGGTGGCTCTGACAGAGCTGAAGACCAAACTCCACGAGGAGAAGCAGAAGGAGCTGGCGGTTACCAGGGAGACGTTACTACGGCAACACGAGATGGAGCTGATGAGGGTGATCAAGATCAAAGACGGAGAGATTCAACGTCTGAACGGACTCGTCCTGACGCTGAGGGACGCGTCCACGGACAAGGTGGTCCTCAGATTACTGTGGAAGTATTACACTAATCTGATTACCACATTCAGCAGATTACTGTTTTGTTCATTTCTGTGGGATTACTGCGATTGTAGTAATAAGATTTTTGAAAGGATTATTGTGAGAACATTGTTGGATGAGATTACTGTGGAAGAACCAGTACTGTAGTGTAAGTACTGTAGTGTGTCTAAATGTGGGATTATCAGTGTTGACACACAACAACAACACAGTTCTCTTGCTTCCATGGAAACCGCTCAGGTGTATTGCTGTGTGTGTTGCTCAGGTGAGGAGCGCTCTGCTGGCGGAGGCGGAGGAAGCGAGGCGGAGCTGGGAGGCGGAGCGTTGCCGCCTCCAGCAGGAAGTTCAGGAGCTGCGCAGGTCAAAGCGCTCCATGGAGGACGCTCTGACATCATCACAGCAGGCGTGTCAGGCCCGAGCAGCCGAGCTCCGCTCTGCTCATCACCACCACCAGGAGGAGCTCAACCGCATCAAGAGAGACTGTGAAAGGGAGGTGCGCCGCCTGGTACGTGTGTCTCACACACACGCACACGCACACACACACACGCACACACGGAAGCATGTGTGTGTTCTCATGTGTGATAATCTCATCGCACTATGATGTCATCAGGTGACAATGATTTCATGCGTTAATAGAATCTGTGGTGGTTTTTACTGTTGCCATGGTGACAAGCTCAGTGTTACTGTAGGTCACCTGCCCAGGTGTTCACTGACTCCGCCCATTTTCAGCTGAGATTGGCTGTAAGTGTTGAGATAATGACTCCACCCCTATCAGACTGACTCCATCCCTCATCTGTCTGTCTAACAGACTAACCCCGCCTCTTACCAGTCTGTCTGACATACTACCTGTCTGTATGTATGTCTGTCCCTCACCCGTATGTCTGTCTGTGTGTCCGTCCCTCACCTGTCTGTGTGTCTGTCCCTCACCTGTCTGCCTGTCTGTCCCTCACCTGTCTGTGTGTCTCTCCCATACCTGTATGTCTGTCTGTGTGTCTGCCCTCTTCTGTCTGTGTGTCTGCCCTCACCTGTCTGTCTGTGTGTCTGCCTGTGTGTCTGCCCTCACCTGTCTGTCTGCGTGTCTGCCCTCACCTGTCTGTGTGTCTGCCCTCACCTGTCTGTCTGTGTGTCTGCCTGTGTGTCTGCCCTCACCTGTCTGTCTGCGTGTCTGTCCCTCACCTGTCTGTGTGTCTGCCCTCACCTGTCTGTCTGTGTGTCTGCCCTCACCTGCTGTCTGCATGTCTGTCTCTCACCTGTCTGTGTGTCTGCCCACACCTGCTGTCTGCGTGTCTGCCCTCACCTGTCTGTGTGTCTGGCCTCACTTGTCTGTCTGTGTGTCTGCCCTCACCTGTCTGTCTGTGTGTGTGTCTGCCCTCACCTGTCTGCCTGTGTGTCTGCCTGTGTGTCTGCCTGCGTGTCTGCCCTCACCTGCTGTCTGCGTGTCTGCCCTCACCTGTCTGCCTGTGTGTCTGCCTGTGTGTCTGCCTGCGTGTCTGCCCTCACCTGCTGTCTGCGTGTCTGCCCTCACCTGTCTGCCTGTGTGTCTGCCTGTGTGTCTGCCTGCGTGTCTGCCCTCACCTGCTGTCTGCGTGTCTGCCCTCACCTGTCTGCCTGTGTGTCTGCCTGTGTGTCTGCCTGCGTGTCTGCCCTCACCTGCTGTCTGCGTGTCTGCCCTCACCTGTCTGCCTGTGTGTCTGCCTGTGTGTCTGCCTGCGTGTCTGCCCTCACCTGCTGTCTGCGTGTCTGCCCTCACCTGTCTGCCTGTGTGTCTGCCTGTGTGTCTGCCTGCGTGTCTGCCCTCACCTGCTGTCTGCGTGTCTGCCCTCACCTGTCTGTCTGCGTGTCTGCCCTCACCTGTCTGCCTGTGTGTCTGCCTGTGTGTCTGCCTGCGTGTCTGCCTGCGTGTCTGCCTGCGTGTCTGCCCTCACCTGCTGTCTGCGTGTCTGCCCTCACCTGTCTGCCTGTGTGTCTGCCCTCACCTGTCTGTCTGCGTGTCTGTCCCTCACCTGTCTGTGTGTCTGCCCTCACCTGCTGTCTGCGTGTCTGCCCTCACCTGTCTGCCTGTGTGTCTGCCTGTGTGTCTGCCTGCGTGTCTGCCCTCACCTGCTGTCTGCGTGTCTGCCCTCACCTGTCTGTCTCTCACAGATGGATGAGATAAAGCTGAAGGACAGAGCGGTCAGTGTTTTGGACAAAGCGCTCGGGCTGCAGGCTGGCCACGCCCACCGCCTCCAGCTGCAGACTCAGGCGGCCGAGCAGCAAATCGCGGCGCTGAGAGACGCACAGAGGGCGGGAACTAACCACACCCCTAACTCCACCCCTAACACCACTTCTCATATTGTAAGCATGATATCCAGTCGTTCCTTGTTACCTGATCGTGACATCATCAAACACATGACCTCACCCTTGGCACAGTGCTGGAGGTCATGTGACCCAGTGTGTGAGGTGGAATGTGACAGTGGTGTGTGTGTGGAGCCATCACCACCAGGTGGCAGTATCTAAACACTACATTACCCATGAGCCTCTGCTGCTGTGGAGGAGACTAATGTAGCCTCTACCTGTGTGTTCTCATATTTGTGGCTTTGTGAGGACCATAAATCATATAAGGTCAGGGTCAGGGTTAGGGTTAGGACACTAGTAATTATGGTCAAGGTTAGAGTAAGTCTGCAGGAAATGAATGGAAGTCAAGGTAATGTCCTCTGAAGTCATGGAAACCAGCGTGTGTGTATGTGTGTCTGTGTGTGTGTGTGTCTGTGTGTGTAGTCTCAGGAGGACCGGGACACTCGTAGGTTTCAGTTAAAAATCGCTGAGCTCAGCTCTGTCGTCAGGAAACTGGAGGATCGAAACGCTCTGTTGTCTGAAGAACGCAACGAACTGGTAACACACACACACACACACACACACACACACACATTATGGATTTGACTGTGTTCCTGATCTTGTGAGGACCCTGCTGAAAAGCAGACGTGTTTTTGTTTGTTTGTTTGTTGTTGTTTACTTGTTGTGCAGCTGAAGCGCCTCCGTGAGGCCGAGAGTCAGTTTCTTCCTCTTCTGGACAAAAACAAACGCCTGAGCAGGAAAAATGAGGAGCTGGCTCTCGCTCTGCGTCGCCTCGACAACAAGCTACGCTTTGTCACACAGGAGAACCTGGAGATGGTAACTATGGTAACCACTGACAACAGTCCTGGTTCTGTCTCGGTCTCAGTTTGTTTGTTTGTTTGTTTACGACCTGAACGTAAACACAAAGTCTACTGAAAGCTGCAGCGTTGACTGAGGTCATGTGATATGAAGCAGTTACCATGGTAACGGCAGCTTGTTGTCGCTCACAGAGGAGGCCGAGTTCGTTAAATGACCTGGACCGCCGTCACTCCGGCGGTTACCATGGCTACAGTCAGGAGGAGGGTGAGATGGAGTTTCTACGGTTACAGGTGCTGGAGCAACAACACATTATCGAAGACCTGTCCAAGGTACTACTGCTGATACTACTGCTGATACTACTACTGATACTACTGCTGATACTACTGCTGATACTACTGCTGATACTACTACTGATACTATTACTGATACTACTACTGATACTACTGCTGATACTACTACTGATACTGATACTACTACTGATACTACTACTACTACTGATACTACT
>JAFBJR010001838.1:0-115838 GCA_016785285.1 Brachirus orientalis
AAGGCACACTGAACCAGCATGGCTGCCACAGCATCCTGCAGCGACATGTCATCCCATCCAGTTTGCGTTTAGTTGGACCATCATTTATTTTTCAACAGGACAATGACCCCAAACACACCTCCAGGCTGTGTAAGGGCTATTTGTCCAAGAAGGAGAGTGATGGAGTGCTTCACCAGATGACCTGGCCTCCACAGTCACCTGACCTAAACCCAATCGAGATGGTTTGAGATGAGATGGACCGCAGAGTGAAGGCAAAAGGGCCAACAAGTGCTCAGCATCTCTGAGAACTCCTTTAAGACTGTTGGAAAACCGTTTCAGGTGACAACCTCATGAAGCTCATGAAGAGTGTGCAAAGCAGTAATCAAAGCAAAGGGTGGCTATTTTAAAAGAATCTAAAATATAAAACATGGTTTGAGTTATTTCACACTTTTTTGTTTACTACATAATTCCATATGTGTTCATTTATAGTTTTGGTGCCTTCAGTGAGAATCTACAGTGTAAATAGTCATGAAAGTAAAGAAAAACCATTAAATAAGGTGTGTCCAAACTTTTGACTGGTAGTGTAATTTAGTCTAAATTAAATTTTTTGTGTTATAGACCTTATTTATAGTCAACACATGCACAGTAAATGTCCTTCATTTAACATTAAAAAGCCAATGAAATAAACCAGGTATCTGAAATGAAAGACATTAGCTGTATGTTTAAACATGTAATACAGATCATAAACAATAGATGATGATATGTTGAAACAACCTGTGTGCAGCTTTACAGTATATCTCCATATATCTTGTGTGTTATATAGTCATATAGTCTAAAAATATTATTTATAAGCCATATTGCCCAGCCTTACAGAAAACATAAACTGAAATAAAATGATAAAATGAGCAAGGTGTGCTTTAACTGCAGACTTTCAGCTTTAATTTATTTACAAGGGTATTTACATCCAAATCAGGTGAACGGTGTAGGAATTACAACAGTTTGTATATGTGCGTCCCACTTTTGAAGGGACCAAAAGTAATGGGACAATTGGCTGCTCAGCTATTCCATGGCCAGGTGTGTGTTATTCCCTCATTATCCCATTTACAAGGAGCAGATAAAAGGTCTAGAGTTAATTTCAACTGTGCTATTTGCATTTGGAATCTGTTGAAGTCAACTCGCAATATGAGATCCAAAGAGCTGTCACTATCAACGAAGCAAACCATCATTAGGCTGAAAAATCAAAACAAACCCATCAGAGAGATAGCAAAAACATTAGGTGTGCCCAAATCAACTGTTTGGAACATTCTTAAAAAGAAAGAACGCACTGGTGAGCTCAGCAGCACCAAAAGACCCGGAAGACCACGGAAAACAACTGTGGTAGATGGCCGAAGAATTCTTTCCCTGGTGAAGAAAACACCCTTCACAACAGTTGGCCAGATCAAGAACACTCTCCAGGAGGTAGGTGTATGTGTGTCAAAGTCAACAATCAAGAGAAGACTTCACCAGAGTGAATACAGAGATCAACTTGTACCAGAGTGATAGGAAGAGAAGAGTATGGAGAAGGAAAGGAACTGCTCATGATCCAAAGCATACCACCTCATCAGTGAAGCATGGTGGTGGTAGTGTCATGGCGTGGGCATGTATGGCTGCCAATGGAACTGGTTCCCTTGTATTTATTGATGATGTGACTGCTTAGAATTGAGTCAATGTCCCAATATTTACGGACCTGACTGTGTGTGTGTGTATGTGTGTGTATATATATACTGTATATATGAAGCCATATTGTAATAAGATTTTTTTCTCTATTTTACATAGCCATACTTCACATACCTTCGACAGTCCTGGTCACCATTAACTCTGTGTTTTTGTTTCTTTTGTCAGACTGCGGTCATCAGTGCTGGTGTTTTGGCTCCAACGGTCTGCAGGCTCTGGGACAGAAGGAGCTGGTGTTTTTGTTGGAGTGTTTGCCAGAGGAAAAAACTCTTCCAAAAGATCTCTTCACACTCTATCTCACCACTTACCAAGATGCCCAAAAAGGTAGACTGTGCTGTGCAAGCAATTTATGTTAGGTTTTTAACAACAGGATGTTTTCCTCATGAAGCCACATACAGAGTTGGTTTTGTCTGTCACAGGGAAGTTTGTGGAGGAACTGGATAATGTGACATTCACAAGCAGTTTCCTGGGCAGTAAGGACCATGCTGGGATGCTCTTCTTCTCTCCCACCTGCCAGCCTCTAGATGGCCTCACTCTCCCCCCTCAGCCTTTCCTGTTCGGCCTGCTCGTCCAGAAACTGGAGGTGCCCTGGGCCAAAGTCTTTCCACTCAGGCTGCTCCTGCGGCTTGGTTCCAAATACAGTGGTGAGTTGAATGTTATTGGCTGACTTTGCTTTTAAAAAATATGACATTAATATGACCTTTCATGTTTCATAATCCCTCACAACCTGGCAAATCACAAATTCAGAGCTTTTACCTTGTTTTTAAAGCTTAGAGAGTTATTCCCATTATGCTTTAAAATTATTCTATTCTATGTATTCTATTCTAATCAGAAAATATCTCATCAGTTGGACTAAAGAATTCATTAAATATCATATTGCACTTACATACATGAAAAAAGTAATACTATTTGAATGTTAGATGGTATTTTATGTAGAATATTCTACAAAATTTTATAATATAATAAACTTCAGTACATGAGAGCTTGTGAAAATAATGCAGGGTTCATGACTTGTTAAGCCAATGGGCTGCATCCAAGATGATTTCAAAGACCCTGGTAAATTTCATCACTTCTGCAGGATCTACAGCGTGTTGAGCTTAGAGTGGCTCAAGATGCAAGGAATCACTTAAATTTCAACAATTACACACACACATGCACACACACAGATTTACACTAACTGAATGCTTGCTACTGCTGCTGCTGCCTTCTGGTAATAGTTGTACTGCAAAATTAGTGGAGTAGAAATATTTGTTTTCATAAATGCAATGATTGATAAAACATTTGTTTTGTATCTTTTTAATGATTGACTTTTTATAAAATAATGGAATAATAAAATGCTTAATGCCCATAACAAAAAATAGATACTTTTTAGGCCAAATGAGATAATATTGGTTCGATAATGTAAACAAACACATTTCTATTAGTAGCAGACCTAATATTTGTTTTGTCCAGACAAACAGCACCCCCTCAATGCAGAGATTTTAGAATTTAATATTTTCCTATTTTTCACTATGGTCCAGTTGAGAAGTTGGAAATTGAGACGTATTTCAAGCTGGCCATTGATAGCCATTGTTAGCAATACCAGTTCATAATGTTCAGTTGATCATGTTATTATGTGTACAACTTATTTACTGGTAAAAACTGGCAGTCATTTTGGAATCCTAAGTCAGGATTTGAAATCTTATAAATTCTGAGTTCTTTCTACATAGGGAACGCACTACAACATTCTAAAAATTGATTATAATTAGTTGTTAAACTTGATTTATTACAATGATCATTACCAGTAATTTTTTGCCTTTATGCTAATATTTACTTATAAAATGTGATCTGCTTTCAGTGTATCCCACTCCGTTGACCAGTGTTCGTTTTCGGGAGTCTGTGTACCGAGAGACAGGACACACCATTATGAATTTACTGGCTGTAAGTACTGTAACACAACCACATGCAGTAAATGTCTATTTTGTTTCTGTTGTGTTTATGCACACACAAAAATGTGAGCTTTGGAAATAATCAATTGACTGATGAATGAGTTAAAAAGAAAACAACTGAAGCACAAAATGTGACAAAGTGAAATGGAAACAGTCATCTTAATGAATAAGTCATAATTTGCTTGAATTATGGATTGTCTCTGAACTGAACTAGTGCTGCCACTAATTGTTATTTTCATCAGTAAGAGTAATCCTGCCAACACCATATTCTTTAAGGCTGTTTTAATCATGCTGCTACAGACATTTTGACTCCTGTTAATGAGTAACTGAAAGAATTTCACTTCCCAAATGAGACAAAAGGATTTAAATATTAATCACCTTGTAATTTTAAGATATTGAAAACATTTTTTTAAACCTCAAGGATAACTTTGACTTCCAAAGTTAAAAAGACAAGTTGCTTGTTGTTGACGTTTTCTGGCAGCCATTATATGACTCAGTCACTGAACTGTTGGTTCCCAGGACCTGAGGAACTACCAGTACAGTCTGTCAGTTGTGGAGGGCCTAACCATTCATATGGAGATGGGCCACAGTTACATCAACATTCCCAAAAGCAGCTTCAATGAGGTATGAGAGAGCTTTAATGGACTAATTCAGATTGCTGTAAAAAGACATTAGATTACTAATTTATGTGCGGTGACTTTTATCACTTAAAGAGGACATTCACTAAAAAATCTAATTTCTGATGTTTTTTGGTGATTCCCTGTGTCCTTTCCCTATTTAAACATCACCAAAGAGTCACAATAAACACTTCAGCCACCTCTGAGAAAGAAGGGCTTCTCTGTTTACCTGTGCTCGAGCAAGCAGTTGGGAAAGTCGAGTTTAATTACATAACTAGCACATTTGTAAAGCATCAAACCCTTCCCCAACAGCTACTCCCAGTCATGGGCATGAACATTCAACCTGAAGAAGAAGCACCGTGGAGCATTTAGTCAGCTCGTAGCTGGCCAATCACAAGCGAGTGAGAATGCACTTGGTAGCTGGCCAATCACAAGAGACTCAGTGTTCTGGGGGGCGGGCATTAGCTCAAAAAAGTTCAAAAAGACCATTCTATGTGACCTTAAACAGAGTGACATGTGGCATGAGAGTATGAAATGCGTGTGACTTGAGAGCTCTGGTGATGATGTTGATAACTATCCTGGCGGACTGTGAGCACATTGTGTAACTAAAATAACCCCCCCGGCGGAACACTGCCCGGATACATGAAATGTAATACTGTATTTAACGATTACTCGACACAGATAATTTGCCTCGAGTAATTTTAGTAATCAAATTACTTGAATTATTCGAGGAATCATTTCAAACCTATTGGGCTTAAAATGAAAGTGTTATTAAGTGACTTCTTTTAAATATAATTTTGTTGATTCCTGGAATTTATTAATCAATATATATCTATTATTTAATTTGTAATATTAAGTGTAATTCATTCATTCCATATACAATCCTAAATCAAAAGACAATGCAAAGGTTTACAAATCTCATAACCCCATATTTTATTCCCAATAGAACACAAGCAGCATATCGGGTGTTGAAACTGAGACATTTTACCATTTCATGAAAAGTCAGCAACGCATCTCAAAAGTTGCGACAGAGGCAAAAAAAAGGCTGGAAAAGTAGAAGGCACAAATCAAAAACAACTAGAGGAGCATTTGACAACAAATTAGGTTTATTTGCAAGAGGCCAGTAACAAGGCTGGGTGTAAAAGGAGCATTTCAGAGCCTCTTAGATGTAAAGAAGGGCAGAGTTTCACCAATCTGCAACAAACTGCTTCTTTTTCTGGAAAAAAATGTTCCTCAACTTAAAAACAGCATTTACAGTGTACAGTTGAAAATAGTCATGAAAGTAAAGAAAAACCATTAAATAAGATGTGTCCAAACCTTTGACTGGTAGTGTAATTTAGTCTAAATTAAATTTTTTGTGTTATAGACCTTATTCCATGAAAATGTAATTGTTTTAAAATTATAATAAGTGCTGTTAAACAGAGCAAAGTATTTTTAACACAGCTTTTTTAAAACATCCTAGTTTTATTTTGGATGCTTCCATTATTTGACTTTGCACACACATGAAATGATTCCACACAAACCAAAAACCGGCAGGGCCAAAATTATTAGCCCCCTGATGCTAATAATCAGCTGTGTCTCCTTTTTGCTGGATAACAGCCTGCAGTGGTTTGTTGTAGTTTTCAACGTCTCTGACTCGTCTCCTGAAGAATCCCAGTCATTCTTCTTTGGCAAATCTCTCAAGCTCCTCCAGATTTGATGGCCTTCTGGCATAGACCTTCGTCTTCAGTTCACCCCAAAGATTTTCAATGGGATTTAAGTCAAGACTTTGTACAGGCCAGTCAATAATGTTCACTTTGGTCATCTGTCAGTGGACACTTCAAAAGTCTGGATCTCTGATGGTATAGCGTTGCATTAGTGACTATGGTGTGGACAACTTACACATCTGGAAAGGCACCATCAATGCTGAAAAGTACATACAGGTTTTAGAGCAACATATGTTCCATCTAGACAATGTCTCTTTCAGGGAAGGCCTTGCATATGTAAGCAAGACAGTGGTAAACCACCAATAGAAAGGACTGTTGAGCAGCTAGAATCCTGCATCAGACAAGAATGGGACAATGTTCTTTTCCTATAACTCCCAACAACTGGTCTCATCACTTACCAGATGTTTACAGAAAGTTGTTAAAAGCAGAGCAGATGCTACACAATGGTAAACATCACCCTGTTCCAACTTTTTTTAGATGTGTTGCTGCCATCTAATTCAAAATGAGCTAATATTTTTCATGAAATGAAATAATATCTGTTTCAACATCTGATATGTTGTTTATGTTCTATTGGGAATAAAATATGGCTGCGTGAGTTGTGCATTTACATTTTGCAGTCTTCCAACTTTTTTGAAATCGGGGTTGTTATAAATATGATGATCAATGCAAACAGCCTTTAAAACCAGGAAAAGTAATGACTATATAGATTAAGACATAGATTGAAAAAAGTATGTATTGCCCAGCCCTACCCTGAAGAAATGATAAAAAATTATCCTCTGCGGTGAGAAGTAGGTTAACAAGTTGAATAAATATTTGCATACATTTTTTTACAGGTAAAGTACATTGACAAACCCACAGTAATGCAATATAGAACAGTGGTTCTCATGTAATTTAACATTTATGCACTGTGAAACATTACTCATATTGATAGTGCCCATAAGTTGTTTGTCTTTATACAGTATACAAGCTGTCATATAGGAAAATGCATGTTCTCCAAAGTAAAAGAATTAAAAAAAATAATAATAAAAAAATTAATAAATAAATTGACATCCCCCTGAACTTTTATTTTCACATACATCTACATTTAAAATATTGGTGTGTAACTGATAATGTGTTCACTGTGTTCCACAGATGCAGAAGGTGGTAAATTCATCTAATGAGCATGTCATCAGTATCGGCGCAAGTTTCAGCTTGGAGGCCGACTCTCACCTGGTTTGCATCCAAAACGAGGACGGAAACTACCAGACCCAGGCCAACAGCATGCCCGGAAAGACACGCACAGGTTGAAATAATGCGAATAACTACTGCTTACTCCGGTTGTGTTCTCCGTTTATGTAAAACAAAGGACAAGAAACCACAGTAACAACAGACGGTTAATTCTATGGTGGTGTGTGTTCTGTTGCAGTGACTGGGGCCAGTTTCGTGGTGTTCAATGGAGCACTGAAAGCCTCCTCAGGCTTCATTGCAAAGTCTAGCATCGTTGAAGGTATTGTTATTGAATCCTATTTCTTAGTCCAAACTATGAACCAAGCCTAGAACAGACTTGCTGTGTCTCAATTCAGGGGCTGCCTCCTTAGGATGCTTTTGTCCAGCTGGCTTCTTCCCCTGTTCTACATAGAAGCCAACATTTTTTCGCATGCAAACTTTTAATCCAGATTGTGCTGGTCAGATTTTACACTTAGACTAGCAATAGCTCTCACTCATCTATCTTTGCTAAAGCTTACAGGATGACACACATTCATGCCATGTGACGTTTAACCAATTTAATAGTTAAGCAGGTGTCTGTGCGTTCAAGATTCAGTTAATTTAACTGAGCACAGTGTTTAAAGACTACATTTATTTATTCGATTATGCTTTTTTATAATCAATTCCTAATTGTTTTAGAAAAACAACAAAAAATATTTTTCCCACCTCTAATAGTCTTCTGCTTTGTCAGGTGAAGCCTATGAAGTGAGATTGAAGTATCCGAAAACAGTTTGAATGGAAGTCTACAAGGAAAAATGAGCTTCTACTTCTCACTCGATTCAGTCAATAAATATTTTCTTGAGGAGTTAATGGTCTCAATCCCTAGTTTTAGCTGTTCTTCAATAGAACATAATTTCAGTAATTTAAATCAGCTTCCCATTTAGAGGATAATAGATGACAAATCATGGCACATTAGTGGTCGACACTGTGTTTGACAGCTGGTATCGTCCAGTTGCAGGTGATGTCTCTGAATTCCTGGTTTTCCAAAACTGATGAATCGCTGGTCAAACTGCACATCTCAAGGCTTCTCATCAGGAGTTTGTTTTGCAATCTGAAGACTAGGTCCATTTCACTAGCTCTCATGCGCTGGAGTTTAGAATATTTGATGAATAATGTCATTTGCTCCTGACTTAGACATACAATTAATCCTGGGTTAGGTTGGGCTGGTGAATTAAGAGCACACACTGTATTTGAAGGAGCCCTCAAAATGCAACAGCCGAGTTGCAGCGCTGTGACGCTATCAGCCTTTGATCGCAGCCCATTAACTTAGACACAGTCACTAACTCAACCAATTATTTTTGTAAAATACTCAACTATTGCTTGACTGCAATCAGTGGAATTTCTGTTTGTGTGTCAGATGGGCTGATGGTTCAAATCCCTCCTGAGACAATGGAGTCTCTGCGTTCTGCCCTGAGGGAGCAAACAGACTTTCACATACCCTGTGGCAGGAATGATGGAGGGCAGCTCCGAGAAAACGTTACTGTCCGCTGGGTTGACTGGAGTTCACCTGTCAATATGGGGTAACACCTCTCACAGACAACTATTTACACACTTGATAGAGCTGGATATTTGGCACAGTTAGAAATTGCTAGCTGGTCTGAAGTAAATGGTGTTTGTTCATTGTCACTTAGTTTTATTAACGGCCCTCCTCTTCAAGTGATTATTGAAGTATTAACAACAGGCTTCACATTAGAAGCATTTCTGTGAGAGTTTTTTCATGCCTCAACCTTTTTTACCAAATTTCCATCTGAACTTGCATCATCTTACCTCACAAACATTACTGGTGGATGAAACTGAAAGTGTTTAGTACTTTATAAAAAATGCTTTTATTTCTGCTTAAATACTTTATAAAAAGCTGATATTATTTGATCATCTGAAATGTGATTTTTGTGACAATAATATTCTCCTCTAGAAAAACCAGTGGTGTTGATGGCAGACCTCTTGACGGAGTCCGCAGTGTGAGGATGCAGCAGGACACAGAGTTTGAGTCAGACGGTCGAACCATCACATGCACTGAGGTGAATTTCTCTTATCTGAGCTGATGGGCTTAATTCTTCACTGTCTTGAAACTAAAAGACATTTATTATTATTTAAAAGTTCAAGAATATACATAATGTATTTAAATAATAGTTTAAATTGTATAGTTTAAGGTCCATAAATATTGGGACATCGACACAACTGCCCCAAGAACAAGCAGGAACTGAAGACAGTTGCAGTAGAGGCCTGGCAGAGCATCACCAGGGATAAAACCCAGCGTTCCAGACTTCAGGCTGTAATTGACTGCAAAGGATTTGCAACCAAGTATTAAAAAGTGCAAGTTTGATTTATGATTGTTAATTTGTCCCATTACTTTTGGTCCCTTAAGTGGGAGGCACATATACAAACTGTTGTATATATGAACTACACCGTTCACCTGATTTGGATGTAAATACCCTCAGATTAAAGCTGAAAGTCTGCAGTTTAAAGCACATCATTTTATTTCAAATCCATTGTGGTGGTGTATAGAGCCAAAAAGATTAGAATTGTGTCGATGTCCCAATATTTATGTACATTCTAAATTGCCCATAGGTGTGAATGTGAGAGTGGATGGATGTTTGTCTCTGTGATGGACTGACCACGGTGTACCCTGCCTTTCACCCTATGTCAGCTGGTATTAGGCACCATTAGTGTCAAACCTCCAAAGATGTTAAGTTTGTCCATTGTTGGTTCTGGTATGGTCCAAAATGGTGGCCTCTGTAGAGCAAACTTAGTTCAAAAGGCTCATTCTGGTGTAATCAAAAACAAAATTCATACAATCAAATGATTATAAAAAGTTTAGTATAAATATTTTATCTTCAATTTTTGATTTAATAAAAAATAATCAAATTGATTTGATACCCTGGACCTTTAAAATTAAGTCTTAAATAATTTACCAAACATTTTCTTTAAGTAATTTGCTATTATAATATTAGTTTTTACAGATATGGCTCTAAATTTGTTCCTACATTATGCACATATTTGCTCTTGTTTCAGTTTGTATTGTGATTTGGGTCATGATAGTTTTCCACCTTTAAAAAGTGCATCTCCGTATAGAAACAGTGAACACACCTAAAACGATTTCTTACCTGAATATCTCCCCAGGTTTTCTACCAGCTTAAGAATCCCGACTGTAGCCTGGTCTCAGTGCTGTCGTCCAGCAGTGTTTTTCAGAAGGAAATGGCTCTGGCTGCCTGCAGCGCTCTGACTCCACACCTCACTGTTCTCACCTCCAGTGGCATCAACTCCATCTCTCTCCGAGTCTCCACGCAGGCTGATATGGTAAGAGATAGTTTTCACCCGGTTCAGAACTAGTATTGCTGTCGCCTTGAATGATCTGATTCATGGGCAGTTAATTGGTGAAGGTCTGAACACTCCCACTACTTCCTTAATGTGACATGTTTGTCCACATTCTTAAACATACCTAAATGCAAACTGTACTCAGGATGCATCAGCTGACATCCTCTAACCAGCTTTAGTTTTTATTATTTTATTTTTCTTACATTGATCAGTGCTCATACATGACTTCACCCTCTTTTTCTATCCCTTTCCTTCTTTGTGAAAGGCAGTGATCTCTTTTCTGAACTTTTTGGACAATTCTCTTGAATTGGCCATATTTCTAACATGCAATCAAATGTCACTGTCAACAATCCAGATATATGAAGTGATCTATCTTATAGTAAGCATACTTGGTGCAACTAATGAAGCCCTTGAGGCAACATGATGTGCAAATGTGTGCCCTTGTGAGGAATTCTGTTCAGTGATTTTAAACTTGCAGTAGTCACTGAAAGTAGTATTTAGTGTTGAATTTGGATAAAATCCTTGAAGTTACATATATAATATTTTAACCTGTTCTTATATAATTTGTTTATTGCAAACATCTGAAATTTTTTAAATTTTTAAAAATGCTGCACCTGCACACACGTATTAGATACAGTATACAGACTATATCAAATACATTTATTAAATTGAAGAGTTAAATTAAAGAGTCATTTTGGGATTCATTGGAATCAAGTTTAATGTATAATATTTATAGGTTGTAGGCCACATTCATTTTGCAGTTTGTGTTGCAAGTTCCTCA
This sequence comes from Brachirus orientalis, assembly GCA_016785285.1. Classification (NCBI taxonomy): domain Eukaryota; kingdom Metazoa; phylum Chordata; class Actinopteri; order Pleuronectiformes; family Soleidae; genus Brachirus; species Brachirus orientalis. The sequence continues at coordinate 11,285 of JAFBJR010001838.1, forward strand.
AACAATGAGAATAAAACCTAGAGACTGAAACAAATCAAACAGATGTTTTTTGGTCAGTTTCCATTAGGGGTGCAAAACCGAATCGTAAAAACCACAATCATTCAATTCATAAGCCTCGGTTTGGTTTGGGGGCATAAACCACAATTTTTTGGTCCATTAAATGTGTCTATATATTCTCCATAAATAGATTCTGCAAGGATAGGATTGTGTGTGTGCAACTGTGTTTATAAGCAACTTCTTTTTCCCACGCTCATGAACGCAGCACTAGCTGTCCAATTTACTGTCACAATAGTCATGATGCGTCATGCAATATTAGCAGCGATGGAAACGAAATGGAAGCCAAACAATACAGCATTAGCGTCAGCGGAGAACGGTGAGTTGCTGTATGGATCAATTAGCATCTGTGGCAGCGAAAGGAGCAAAGCTTGTCAGTAAAGACACAAACTGTCTGCAAGCATTGTTTAATATGAGTCAAGTCTGCTCACAGTAACACATCTTTACGTGAATGCCCATTTATGCCGGCATCACCCAGGCACTTCTGTGGCAGGAACGAGGAAGGGGTTGGACTGAGTCTGTTCACTTTCCCACAAATTCAGTCAAACACAAAGAAATAACAAAAGCTGTTGGGCTGTTCATAGCCAAAGATTTAAGGAGATTAGTAGAGTTGCAATTTCAAGTAAACCCACTAAAGACAGAATGTACAGTGTCATGTGAAATATGTATCCATACTGGAAGTATTTTGTTAAGTATGAAACCATAAACTTTTTTATTTACATGTAATGCCACTACTGGCTTCAGTTATTTTGCTCTATGTTGTGAAAACTGGTAGAAGTATTCACGAGTGATTATGTCTGAATAGAACATATTTTTGTACAAAACAAAATACAGCGAGACACTGAACATTTCAAAAGTTTTTTTCTTCTCAATGTGCAAAAACTAAAAACCGAAAGGAAATGGCAATGGATCCTGTGTGGATTAAAGGTTTTAAGATAATGGAAAACTTTCTGCTAGATTTACTCAGACTGAGAGATGTCACAATATAGAGCTATTCAGTACAAATTTTACAGATGCCTACTAGCTGCTGAGCTAAATTTCTTGGTTTGAAAATATTTGTAACTCAATAGTCCTGCAATAGTGCTTAATTTCTCTCGACACCTGTCTGACCCACACAGAGGCACACGCAATTTATCTCAGACAATCAAAGTTGTTAAAATTATAATTTTGTACTAAAAGACATGACGTCAGTGCACATTTGAATAAAGGTTAGGCAGATCTACTGTAGTCACAGGAGTCGCAATTAGGACAATATAGGTGGTAATCTTTTGATAACTCGTGATTTTATCCAACGTTGTTTCTGAAGGCAATATTCTAAAGTCATTATATAATTGCATCTTCATGCATTAATTAAAAAAAAAAATTGTCACCACTTAAGATTTGTCATCACTTACTAAATTTTTCTTGCCCGTCGACAGCAACAGCCGTTTTTTTTTATCCTAACGTGACATTTTGTTGCTCATGTTAGTTGTGTTGACAAAGTATTTTAGTTTGGTTTCACACAGCATACATACTGTATTTTGTGGCTTTGGTCCAGCCAACATTTTTCACATGTCATATTTTATCCAGATTGTGCAGGTCAATATTTACACTTTAGCAACAGCTCTCCCTCAGCCATCTTTGCTAAAGCTTATGAGGTGACATACAGACTTATGCTGTGTGACGTTTAACCAGTTTTCACCCACCTCTATAGGACATTTACACATTTAATGGCAGGTGTTAACAGTCATACTAAACATTGTCTACATGTGATAGGGTCATTGTGGACAGATCGTTCTGCAGCACTCAAAATATAATTAGTTTTTAATTCACGTGTGTGTCCTTGCTCTCAGGTGGAGTACCAAGCAGGCTCTGGAGGCAAGCTCCTCCCTCAGCGCTACATGAACGAACTGGACAGTGCTCTCATCCCCGTCATCCATGGAGGTAGTGCTAGCGTACCACAGACCCCCATGGACATGGAGTTCACCTTTTACATCACGCACACCATCTAAGGCATGTACGCAGACAGCGTCACACAGACACAGTGTCGAATATTCCCGCATTAACAGATAGTGACAGAGAAGCTGCCTGCCGTAGCTGGACATGCTAGTGCAGCAGCGACTCGTAGTCAAGTATTGATGACGCACTGCCATTAGCACTGCGTTCCCACTCTGGGTTTGGGAGTGTGCTTTTTTTTAGAGGGATAAAAACTCATTTGAATTGGGTCTTCTGTGGTAGAACTGGTGTATTTTTTGTGTGTTCTGTGTGCACCAAAGCTGCTTTAATGCAAGAAGCCAAACACTAAACAAGGGGACATGATCAAATGCAACCAAATCATTCATTTCCTCGGATCTGCCTTCCAGGCTCCCTGCTGACCTCCTTCAGCTTGGAGCACTTTGGTGAATGTTTCCCACTGACATCAATGAAAATGTCTCTCACTGACTGCATTTATTAAGTCCTTAGCGAATGAAATATCATTAAAGCGAGGGACATCAGTGAAAACAGTATTCAGTACTTCATATGATCCGGTGCTGCTCTATAGCCACTTTTATATCAGGCCCTGTTCTTAAAACAAAAACAAATTGCTTAACAGGGATGAGAAGAAATCTAATCTCTCATTCTTTCAAGCAATTCTGTTTTCATCTTGCTGCTTTTTTTGGAGGAAAATACAAGCGTTTTTATGTTGTTATTGTAAATCTCTCTGTTCATGCAGATTCACTGCAGATTATTTTTTAGCACAACCAACCAACCTATTCATGAGGCAGTACCCCTTCACGATATTTGATCATAGCATTATCAACACATTTATAATCAACCACCTGTGCTGTTGTTATCAGGTTGATCCAGGTGCTGGTGCGACACCAAATACGATCCACCAAGTTCAGTTTAAGAAAACAATTGGTTTAAGGCTTATCAGTTACCAATATCCCGCAAGTTCTTTGTTAGACCTCTGGAAAAGTGCAACTGCAGCAACCATTTACCTCTGGTAAATATGACTGACAGAACAAAGGGAGGACAGTGTTTATAATACAAAGTAATCATCAGGAATGTGACTAGCAACCTTTTTTTGCTGAATGACCCCTTTTCTTCAAAATACATGAACATTAATGCCATGAGTTCTCTTAAACCACCAGTTCATGCCACTTTTAAAGGACCAGTGTGAAGCATTTAATGTCATCTTAGGGTGATGCTGCATATTACAACCAAGTGAAAACATTTTGCCTTGCACTCTCTCCATCTTGTAAGAGTATGTAGGAATTTAAAATAGGAAAAGGAAAAGTCTAATCCATGCTGATCAAACATAGCAGCATAACATGGTCAACTTTATGAAAGAGGACCTGCCCCCATTTCATAAAAAAAAGGTTAATTTTGAGCCAACATAAATATGATGTTTTATTTTCAGGTTATATATAATAACTCTGGGTTGGGACCCACAGGTTGGTCATGGGAGATGTTTCTGGGTCCCCGAAGAAATTTTCTGTTTTCCCAAACCTTTTATTTGAGTGTGTTTATGTTTTAAATGCATCAAACGTCTCTTGGAAGATATTTGATTAACATTTCAGATTATGGTGGAAAATAAGTCACTACATTATGCAAAAAAGTGAAAAAAAAACAAACAAAGTTTTGGAGTCACTGCAGTAAATTATTAAAAGCATATTTGTGAATGTCTGTTCATAGACACCCCTATATTCAACATATTGGTACTTATGGGTAGTTTATTTAACTTCTGCCTGTAAATCCTCCTAAATGTTACACATTTGATCTTTAAAAGGAAATATTAGTTAATTTAAGTGGTTTGTTTATGAGGCCTCTTGGAGTTCACTGACCCCTCGATTCATACAGGCAAAGGTGAAGTTCTTGGCTGCTTTATTCTGGACTTTCAGCCACAATGAGGCTCCTGGAAGGCCCTTAAAATCATAAAAAACTGTTTCTTTTTTGATAATGCGTGTTATCATAGGTCTCTGCCAGTATTCTTCTACACTTTCACATTCTTAACTTTCTCTTTGCTTGAAAAAAAACCCAGCTGTTATTTAAAGAGCAGCCACGTCCCCTTTTCATTGCCTGTCAGTCCAAACTCAAAATCAGTGATTTTCTTTATTTCATGATTGTGTATCACCACAGGTTCTGCGTCTCAGTTCTTCAACATAAATTTTAATCCTTAAAATGTAAACGTAATGTAGATATACATTGTTTATATTCTGGGAAAAGCTTATTCACTTACTGAGAGTCAGATGAAAAGATAGAGGCAACCGCTTCACCGCTTCATGACAAGTTAGCTTAGCTCTAACCTCTGTCTTTAACAACACCACAATCTAAATGAATGTCAGTTTAGTCTCAGACTAATGACCTGTAAAAACAGAATTGATCATTTTTTACTGCTTTGTGTATCTACTGACTAAAATGAGTTGAGAAGCCAGACTTGAAGTTCCCACTTTTGTCCAGCTTTAGTGATAAGCTAGGTCAACCGTCAAGCTGAGGCTCTGAATTTAGCTCACAGACGATCTCAGTCATTTTCTTCCTCAGGTACGGGCTTGAGCAGAAATTTGAACTTGTTGAAAAATTGTTTTACTGAACAGTAGGAAATCTCGATCGGATTTTTTTTTTTCTTCATATACTGTATATAGTTGTTTTCAGGTTTAATCTGTGCATCTCCACAGCTGCTTTAAAGGGGCAAAATGTAAAAAGGACTGCTAGTCGATCAGACCGAAATAAGCGGAATCCATCGTGGCATTCGCATTTCGACCACATCAGTGTGAAAACAGACGTGTTTGCATCAAGTTTTTCACAGATTCAGGTGGTGAACAAGTTTCTTCTGAAGTAAATCCGCAAAGTCTCCTTCAACTCTTTTAGCCACTTTCTGCCACTACTGTTGGCTTATTATTAGCTTTGTCTATTGCTGTGTTCAAGTGGAACTTGTCAGTTTTTAATTATGAGAATTTGCCTACAGGACGTCATGAAATCAGAACTTTTCTGACAGCACTCATATGCAACAGACTTACACTTAAAAACTTAATAACTTACTATATATTTACAGAGGTAATATTGTTGGCTAGCATCTTGTGAAGCTGAATGTTGCATATTGCACCTTTAAGCCCCTTTAAAGTCATTAAAATATTTTTCAGTGAACGGGTGTTGCAGTCAGGTTTTGAATTGAATTTCTATCTTTTCTTTACCAACCTTTCATCTTTCCTATACTGCCAATGTCCTCATCCCAGTGCTGTGGTCACAGGGGGGTGATGGGGTTAATGAATACGTATCTGTCCAAACAAAAGCAACCAGGTTAGCATGCTCTGTTGGATGTAGCCTTGCCAAATGATCACAAGTGAGGTTCTCGCTAATCAGTCAGGAGTGTCTGTCAGCTTTCTCACATATATATGTATAAGATATACCATAGAGATTGTATGAAATGTTTCTTTTTTTTTTCAAATAATTTTTATAATCATTACTATAAAAGTTTAAACAGACGAATGAATATTTTTGATAGGACAGAGGCCAAATTCATTTGTAGTTAGTGTAGCAAGTTCCTTAAACAATGAAAAAGAGAACACTGTAGTCTATGACACAAATCAGATTTTTTTTTTGTCACTTCCCGTAATGCAGTGCAGAAAGTGCTTTCAATTAAGAGACCAATGCAAATGTACAAACGGAACAAATGCAACTTTGACATGCCCAACAACTCTTCCTTTTTCATTAAAGCTGCTGTCAGTAATAGCTGCCGGTTCAGTGCTGCCGTTAGCATGTCCCTTCTTACTCGTGTCTCCTCATTAATCATTAATGTTCGTGCTGCATTTATTCACATGAAAACAGTCTAAACTTACAAGCAGGGAGGACCGCCTCTTTGTGAAGTTCTAAGGCCTCATTGGATAAAGTGTTTTACAGGAAAAGTCCCTGCTTGACTTACCGTTAGTGCCTGAGACTGAGAGAGTTTCACAATTAGCAATGGGACAATATACGATATTACCCATCATGATATGAAAAAGCACTTACAGTAAGTTAATCTTGGTGAATTTTTCTGATCGTGAATGGAAAAAAATGTCAGTATTTCATGCAAGTGACTTAAAAATCCCATCTAACTCGCGTTCATGCAGCCTGAGTGATTTTTTTTTTTTTTAATGTGCACAATGGGGAACTGCTTTTTTCCTCATGTATGTATTATTATTTTATTAAATAAAGTATTTTTTATTTAAAAAATGCATCCTATCAACAATGGCTATGCCTTTAATCAGAATCTAAAAAAAGAATTAAGATTAAAATTTAAACATGTTTTTCAGTTTTATTTATTGTCCCATGCTTGGTCTCAGTATAGAGCTATTTAAGACTGATTTTAAATAAAGAATATTACTGACAGCAGCTTTACGTAGCCAATACAAAATGCATATCTATAACAGTTCTCTTCCTGGTTTATGACATATATTGTTTATTGATGTAACACAGGTGAATGTGACATGTTTCCCAGCATGAGATGTCCTCATTTCTTTCTTCATTTTTTTAATTGTCTCACTTAGTCATTTAAGTGACACTGTCCCTCTGGTCAGCAGTAGGTTTGAACAGAGCAGGTGAAAGTTCAGTGTGAGTATGGGTTAGTATGTTTTGTCTTTTTTTGCCCCATTTGTGACCAACTCAAAATATCATATATCTTAAAAGTAGTTGATGATTTTTGGGCCAACTGAACTGCCACAAGGAAAATTAATGTCTTCGCTGTAGTGCGTAATTTTTTTTTTTTCTTATTGTTATGATTCTGCCTCTGTTTGGACTTTGTGAGCAGAAACAATGTAGTCTTCCGCTTTGAAAGGTGAAGTTTAGGCAGTTGGACGAAGTAGCAGTTAGCCACCAGGGGACTACTATGGAAAATTAGCTTCTACTTTCCATTTGTCATCAGTAAACCTTCTTCTGAAGAGTCATTGTTCTCAATCACTAGTTTTGAGTTTTCTTCCATGAACATAATGGAAATTTTGTAAATTATGTTCCCTTTCCCATCCTCTGGAAAATGGCTAATAAAACATCACATATGGACACCAGTGTGACCAACAGCTGCTATCGTTCAATGTCTGAAGTTCAGGTTTCAAAAACTGACATGGTCAAATCACAAACACAATGAGAATTCTTATTACAATATGAGGTCAATGGTATAGTGTGGTGGAGCAGGGTGGGCGTCAACATGAAGCTTTTATCCCAACAAAACTGCTCAAAGACGAGCAGTGGAATTTGCTCCTGGGATGCCGGGTGACACAAGATCTAAACAGCACTACATTGAGAAACATGGGGGCCTTTTTTTAATTTTAATGTCAGTTTTCATGATCACCATCTTCCATTTTTGAACTGAGATCATGGTAAAAATGTTTCCTGTCCCTCTGACAGATACTTTTTTTTTCATTTTCAGGTGGTTTTTCTGAAAATCAAAATTTGGGGGAAGTGATTATTTTTCAGCTGAAAATCTTTTGTGTTTTTTTGTTTTGTTTAGTTTTTTTTTTTTTTTTGCAGCTTTTGTCCTCATTAGGTGAACTTTGGTAAACATTAAAAAGAATTAAGTTTTTTCTTCATTATCTTTTAGGGCAGCAATATTTTTGGAAGGCAAATAAATTACTATTATTTTCTTGATTGATTTGATGATTACAAATAATTTCCATTATATTAAAATAAGAAATACTTTTATGCTTCATGATTGTTTATGAAATGTTATGTGTAAATCATCTATTTATTCATAAAAACCAGGTTTATGTTTTTGGTGATCCTGGTATCTGGGTCCTAATCAGTTTTCTGAGGAGCTTGTGTATTTAAAGAATAAAATGAATTTTATGGAGAAAAAAAGGTCTGTAAATGTATGTGTTTTTATGAATTAAATTCAAAATGAATGTTCACCTTTAACAGAAGGAAGTAAAGCTGTAGTAGGCGATTTTACTGGAAAATGAGTTAATGTTTTGTGTACAGTTTGTAAAATAATGTTTTGTGAAAACTTAAAACTACAAATCTAAAACAAAATGATTTGGTGGTAACTCTGGCATATTTACTGAAATCTTACTCATTGTCCATGTCTGAAGAGTTTCTAAGACACTCTCTCTCTTACACACCAAACTCCATAGGGAAAATCTGCATTTTTACCTCATGGACAGACACAGCAGCAGCTGGTCTACCACTGCTTTATTTGGAACATGCGTGTTCCTCAGATAAATATGAAACAAGGTTTTCAAATACCAAAGTCACCGAATAAGATATTTACTTAGTAATGGTGGCAACAGTGGATCAACGACATCTGTGTGCAGTGATGTAAAATTGCTTATTTTCTCTGTGAACTTTGGTATGGGAAGCGAGTGGTTTACAAACTGACACAAGAAAAGTTTTCTTTTGAGGAAAGGCTGTTTAACAGTGAGATAAATTTGTGAACATATTGGCCCGCGAGTGTGGAACGACCACAATGGCCGCCGCGTGATGCAAGAGAGGCCATCAATGTTAGAGCAAATGTATACCACACTCTTCATGTACGCTTCACGTAAATGAAACAATGTTGTTATTGAAGTTGTACTTCCTTTGCCAGTAGGTGGTGCAATGTCTGGCTTTGACCAATTTGCCCCAAAAGATGAAAAAGAAAACAGATGGACTGGAAGATTGCTGTCCTATTATTTTGGCCACCACCATGGTTACTGCGGTAACCGCATTATCATCAAAGGAAGATGAGTGAGTAGGGAATGCTATATGTGAGGATGTGTTTTAAGTAGAATTCCTCCAAAACTTGGTCATATCGCAAATTTTGAAGCTTTTGGTGAGCTCGTGTTTAGCAAGGCCTTTGCAAGTGTGTTTGAACAGTAAGTGGAAGAAAAAATGATGACGAAAAAGAATAATCAGGATGGACACAATAGGACAGGGCCAATTTTTTTCTAAGCAATAATTATTAATATTGCCCCAAAACATTCTATGTTCATGATATACAGTATATATATGTATATATATATTTCTACTTAATATCTAATCTTATACACAAAGGACAAATTTAATAAATGTTCAGTTGAGGACAAAATTATTAGCCCCTCTATCAAAATGTCATTGTTTTAAGGTTTAGGGTTGCTGACCACTGGTATAGGGCTACACAACTAGGGCTATATGAGGGTGAGCTTGACAGCACTTTTAAGTCACTCACTCAAAATCATCCACATTTCTCCCTTCATGATGATTCCAGTAATGGAAATGAACCTAAATCTCTTCATTGTCAGAGCTTTTTTTAATCCCTTCATACAATAAAATCCCGTCCTTTGTTAACAAAAGTAAAACATTCACATGATCTTTGAGTAAGTGCCTTGATCTGGTTTTCTCTGACAAACCTGGTTCATGAGGGTGACACAGTGTCAACAGCCTTCAGGTCAAAGTCTAAGTGTGTGTGTGTAAGGGTGGAGTGGAGTGGAGTGGAGTGGAGTGGAGTGGAGTGGAGTCGGGGGTGTGGTGTTTTCTACTCTTACTTCCAGCTCATTCCCAGGCTGATCTTCTGTCAGAGCAACACACATCAGCTGAGACATGAGTGGACGAGTGGGAGACCTGAGCCCCAAACAGGCTGAGATCTTAACAGAGGTAAGAAACTGATCCTCAGGGTTATTCATGTGTTCATATTAGTTTGTGATTTGTTGGATGACGTTTGGTGGGTTTCTTGCTTTTGTTGTGGTTTCACTCGCAGTGAAGCAGCAGCAGCAGTTTTCAGTGAGTCTTCAGGTTTCACCGCGCTCTCACTAAACACTGTTTACACACAAATTGGAGATATTTGCACTTAAAACTGTTACGCCGCTGCCTTTTTTTAACAGCATTTGCTGTGCTCTGTCCTCCACTGCACTTTATTTTACTACTCAAACACAACCCATTAAACCCATTTAACAGGTTAATCAGGAGGTTTCATTGTCTCACCAAAAAAAAAAAAAAACTAATGCTACAGATAATGAGCTAAAAGTAGACACTGTTTGTTTTTTTGTTTTTTTTTACTTTTGATACTTAAAAGTGTATTTTGTTAATCACTTTTCATCCCAAACATGTGATAATCACAGAATTTTTGGTGTAAATTAAACTTGAAATGTTCTCTTGACTATTATTTAAATGAAAAACTGCAGATAATAAGCTAAAAGTGGACACTCTGCACAGCAACATATTTTTTTTTACTTTTGATACTTAAAAGTATGTTTAGTTAATGGGCCAGTTTATTTGAATGAAATAATTTGTTAATTATTCATAGTGTCACGAACTCCTGAAGTCTAGAATCAGTTGATTTTTCTCTTCAAACTTCATACAAGTTTGATGTGAAACTGTTGATTTTTAAGTTTCCAGAATTAGTCATAGATTATTTATCTTTCAGTGGATATATGGAGTTAAGTCAGTCATAATGTGAGGATAAGCGATTGTTGGAAACCCAGAACGTTGAGTTGCTTTGGGTGAAACTGAGACGAGACCACTGACGGCCCCTCTCAGAAACTCTGACGCTATTAATAACACGCACATACTGTATGTCGTGTATATGTCTAAATATAAAATATGGGCTTGTAGTTTTAGAAATGCTTATCTGTGGATTTATTGATGTTTTTTTTTTTGTTTTGTTTTTTTCCCCACATTTATTCCTTTTATTGCCCAAACCAAACATGTAACTGAAACTAATCAGGTGATGAGCTGATAATATCATTTATAATATAAAATGTAGTATTATAACAGCCATGGTGGGTGTGTGAATCTTAATAGTGTCTATTTCCAGTGATGTAATGTAACAGTCAGTCACAAACGAATCAAAATCGTAATATGAAAATGGATGGATTCAAATTAAATCTGAAAGAAAACCAGAAAAAAAACAGCAGTGCTGCAAAATCCACTTGTCCAAAAATCTATCAAATGAAAAAATATTTGTTATTTTGGTTGTTGATTTGGATTGATTTTTTTTTTCATGTAAATGGCAGTTAGGTTGCAAACATGATCAGAGGTAGCATTATGCTTTACTGTGTAGCATTAGTCACAAACTTAACTTACTTAACTTCCAGTTTCATTTTCTAAATAAACTGCATACTTTTACTCTGATACACATTGTTGTTCCCAAATCATCAGTGAAGCTACTTTTTTTAGCAGTCGAATTCACTCCAGAAACTTTTCATGGGCACCTCTTAGTGTTTGCAGTCCTCTGGTTTTGCTAGTGCAACGTTGCCATTGCCTCCATCTGCCTCGATATAAACACTTCCTGTGTGCAGTGCGGGAGTGTCTCTCGGAGACGATCTAAACACCGCTTTACTAGAGAAACACGGAGAGAGTCGTGTGGAGCTGATAGACTCGGTCATCTCTGTGGGAACTTCTTTGGCAATGTAACAATGACATTTTCCATTTTTTCCGTTCAAAGGTCACACACTGCAGCTTTAACCACACCACTGTCTGGTGAGATAGTCACTGAGTACTTCCACACACCACTGCCTCTTCCCTGATACTGTTTCAAAACATGCACAGATATTTTGAATGAAACAGAATCAGCAGAAATATGGTTGCCTCTGGTAAAGTCCCTTTACCACTCTTGTTTTAACTTTAACTGTTTTTTTCTCTCATCCTCCAGTTTCGGGAGAGGATCCAGGACGTCCTCCCTCACCTTCCTGCACAGCATGACCACTACCTCCTGCGCTGGCTCAGAGGTGAGGCACACACAACACAACTAAATGTCTAAGCCTAACCCTAGAACCAGGTCTTAACCCTCAAAAAGACCTTTGAAGAAGTGAGGACCAGCCAATCATCATCACTCTCTATGTTTATATGATTTTTGGTCCAAATGTAAGAACACACTATAAGAACTACATAGCCCTTTATATAACGTGTAATGCTTTTCTATTCTTGGTGACCATTCAAAGCTGCTTTACACTACAGTTTCGCCATTCACCCATTCACCCATTCACCCAGCACGTTCTCTATCCCACATCTCTTATACTGGTGTTGTCCACACTGTATCTTTGAATGGCCACAGCCGTCAGCAGCAACGTGGGGTTAAGCATTTCGACTAGCAAAGCCGGGAATCCAACCCACAACCTTCCAGTTGAAAGATGAAGTGCTCTTTCAATGCCCGACCCTGACCTTTAACCTAAAACTTAGTCTTAACCCAAAAACAGCCTTTTTCAAGTGTAACAGGACGTGAGGACCAGCCACAATGTCCTCAGAACTTGGTTGACTTGGTTTTTGTTTTGCCCCCTGGGGACAAATAAAGTATTTTGAAATTGTGAGTGAAATTACAGTCCACCAGAGTATCTACAGTACGTACTACACCATTATCTCCTCCCAGCTTACTTCAGTAAAATGTTGTATATTCTACTGACAATATAAAAATACTTTTCCAGTTTCAGACTAAACACAAAAATAATAACAATCTGACAATCGTCTATAAAGGAACAGCTTCTTTTCCAAATGCTGTTGAATACCCATTTGTATAATAATTACTGCACTTATGCTTGACCATTTTAAAGAGGAATTTTTGACTTCTTTGTATACCATATTTATTTATATTTTAAAAATTTTAGAATTTGAAAGGAAACCTTTTGCGACTTTCCCATGTGTCTATTAAGGATAACACAAGTCACAGGAAAAGTTATCACAACTTTCATTAGTTAATCATTAATTTTACCATAGAAATATCCATAGAATTGAATCTAATTATTCAGTAACATACAAGTAAGTAAGTCAGTATTTCAGATTTAAATGGGCAATTAAACATGAATCATGTATTTTTCATTGATGTACTGCTTTAAATTCTTCCTTTCTTTCTTTTTATGTTGTTTTTGCTGATTTTTTTTAAACAGCACATACCTGACTCACTGATTTCACTTTATTTACACATTAATATATAAAATGAAGAATTATTTTCATAATTTATTATGTCCAATTTGTATATCGCTTTATTATAGGAAACATTTTATTCATTACTATATTTTCCTCATGTGGTCCTTCAGATGTGACTGTAATCAGTGCGTAACTGGGAGCAAATGTCAAAGGAATCAAAATGTTCATGTTCTCATTTAAAAAGAAATACAAATTAGAAATAAAAGTTATGGAAGCTGCTGGAGCCAATTCCATCTGAAAGAGGGCAAAAGGCTGGGTACAAGTTTATTTTATTTTATTTTATTCTTGACCCCTAGGTCAGGAACCACTGGACCACAAGTGTTCAAGCGTATCTTGGATGAATGAAATGGTGAATGATGTGTTGACGGGATCAGCTGCAGGCAGCAGTGAACTCAGTGCTTTTACATTGAAAGTTTCACTGTAACGGTTTAATCCTCTGGTGTTCCGTCACTTCCACAATGTGACACTTTTGAAAAGTGACCTATAGAAACTCGCACACTGATGAGACGCAAACACACCAGTCGACTTTCACCTGAAACAAACCAAACCAGACAAAGGCTGTGTATTGGCTGTTCAAAATGGTTCACATGCATGTGGGAGTTAATGCCTCAGGCTCACACACACACACACACACACACACACACACACACACACACACACACACACAAACCTGTTCCCATGTCAGTTTCAGTGAAGGACTCAACTCCTTCATGTTATTTGTGATACTCTGTCAAACTCAGCATTTATAGCCCTTTTATTAAGCGTCAGTGCCTTGAAACAGTGGTTCCAAAAGTGAGGGCCACAATCCTCATGGTGGACCATGATGGTGCTGTGAGTGAGCCATGGCAAATCATAAATAACCATTTTATGATAGGTGGGTCAATTGTGTGAGAGGTAAAGATACAATAACATAGTAACAATAACAATGTAGAGGTGCTATAGAATAAACCCTGGCTTCTGTTGGAGCGCAGTGGTGATGTATGGATGGTAAATGGAGAGGGAGGAGGGGCAGGGACAACACACAAACGCACACACACAAACGCGCACACACAAAAAGAGATAATACTGATTTCATGGAGAGAACATAAGAGAACTGTATGAGGATAGGGTATGTATATACATATATTTATACACATACACAGACTCAAATACATAATGTATGTGGTGTAGTGTATATACATATATGTGTGTTTGTGTGTGTGTATTTTTTACCATTAACAGAAAAATTGTTGTTTTAATTGTTCTTTTTTTTAAGCCATAAACAGCTTTAAAAAATTACTTAAATCCAACTTAATCGTAAAAGTAAACTCTATAAGTGGCTATAAAGTAGACTGTACAGTATGTTTACTTTTGTCATTCTGTATTTTATTTTCGTTATACTTTTTCTAGCTAATGGGAATATTGTTTATTGGCATGAGTTTGACTGCACGGTAGCATAATGAAGAACTAAATCGGCATTTTGGTTAAAGAGGCCACACAAGAAAAGTAGGAGGCCGCAGTGCGTCTGTAACTCGGTTTAGAAAAATACATGACAAAATCTCACAGTACATGATCATGCTGTCAACGACATCACCATTCTGTGACAATTCATATGTTGCACAGCAATGATACAGCCATACATCACGATATCTGTCAAACTAAAGGAAAAAAAAACATCTGTGAAAAGTTAAAAGTGCAACATAGAGAACAACGTGCATAAAGCCTCAATCAAGTAGCAACGTCTGGCGACTTCATATATATATATATATGCATGTACTGCATATATTTGCACCATCACCCCCTCTAAATCCAAAATCACAGTGTAAAAGTAGGAAAAAAGTGAATTCTGACTCAGACATATCAGTTACACAGCAATCATCAGACTATATTGGAACAATTGATGCTGCAGCAGTAAGAACACCTGCTGATGAAGTGAGGGGGGCCATGGGTGGTTTAGTTTTGTTTAGTTTTGTTTTTCATAGTTAAATTATTATTATTATTCCCATTTTGTCCGGTTTTGCTTGATTTATTTATTTCTTCTTCTCACAATATGTTACATCATCCATCCATGTGCTGAGTTTGTCTGTACTTTTTGATTTGTTTGAATGCACTAAAATGTGTTTAAGGTTTTTCATGCTTTAGTGAGTTTTAATTTGTTTGCTCTTAGAGATAAAATAATGAAAAATTAGATGAAATAAGACACAGGGGAAAGAGAGAGAGAGAGAGAAGATACATTTTGTACTGGCTAAACCACAAACAAGATTTAATTTCACACAAGATGAAAATAAAACAGATCAGATTTGATTCAGTTATTGATGGAGAATGTAACAGGAAAAATATAATAAATCTGAAATGAAATAAATAGTGATAATGCACTTTAACATAGCTATAAAGAGGTGAAGAATTTCAGAAGTTAGTTCTCCTACGTAAAAAGCCGGTTGTTCAACTGCCCCTCCACTGCCGCTGAGCAACACAAACGCTCAGTCAGTCAGGTCTGATAGTATTGCTTGATATAACCTGATTTCAGATCTGTCCAGTCTCTCTGTTCACAAAGATGAAACTGAGGCGGAATAATAACAACAAAAACATGAAAAGAAATCACCAAATGTTACGCACTGTAGTTTTAATGTGGTGAGTAACACAGCTGCAGAGCTGATGTACAGTATGTACTACAGGACTGTGTGTGTGTGTGTGTGTGTACACTCGTTATCCCTTATGTTGTGAGGACCTAAATCTGTTTACACAGTGACATTATGGAGACTTGTCTTCTTATGGGGGCAAAAATCAAGTCCCCACAACGTAAATTGCTACAGGTGAAGACATGTTTTAAAGTTAGGCTGAGGTTAGGGTTAGGGTTAGGGTCAGGGTCAGGGCTAGGGCACTAGTAATTATGGTTAAGGTTAGAGTAAGTCTCCAGGAAATGAATGGAAGTCAAAGCAAAGTCCTCATGGAAACCAGTATGTGTGTGTGTGGACTGTTCCAGGAATCCTGGATCAATGGATGTGTGTCTGTACTTAAATATTTGTATTGACTGTTAACCTTGACCTTGACCATGTCCCCGCTGTTCTGAAAACTCGCTGAACTTCTCCAACCTCGTCCTGGTTTCTACTGTAGCCTCAGCAGACGTGTTCAGTCTTGAGTGATATAGCTCTTCAGTTAAAGATGATCTACTGTTCCAAACAAATGCATTATGTTTCATGTCCTCACTGAATCTGTCTCGTGTTTTTGTTGTCTTTTTTTCCAGCTCGGAGCTTCAATGTCCACAAAGCTGAAGCCATGATCAGAAAGGTGAGGACCAAGTTTCTGCACAAACCGAATCAGTAAATCATAATGTTAAACATTAAACCTGTTTCCCAATATTTTACACTCTTGAACATTTACATAAAGGCTCTTTCTGTTCTGGGACACTATGCTGTGTTCAAGGACACAGTTCACAGAGGTCAATCCGCCCAACAAAAATTAAAGATTGCAGGTGTTTGCTTCAGATTATTTTGTTTGTGTTTTTATAAGCAGATATAAATTTAACACACTCAAATTAACAACTCTTGTATACTTTTTTTTCTTATATATAAAAATAAATGCATTGAATATATCAAATCACTTGATTGACAAAAACAAATATTAAACGTTATGTTTGGTTTTCCCTCATGGTAATACAGATGTTAACTCTGAGGATAAGAGTAAATACAACAAAGGATACTATATGAATTTTTTTTTTTTTAGTATAGATGAGTAAAACAAAAAAGGTAAACTCTAATAAATAGAGTGGGACTTATCATAAGAAAATACTATTATTCAAGCTCTGTCTCTCTCATACTTAAACAGGTATAGTTAATAGGCGTATAACCTGACACTATAACTATCATGCTAATCATTCAGACAAAGTGACATATATACGTAATACATCTTTAAGAGTTGTTTTGTGTGGATTAAACAGACATATCTGTGTGTCTCTGTGTCCTTCACTTTGTACTGGTTTGTCTTTTATGTTTACCTGTGTATTAGTTACACCTGTCTGGTCTGTATTTGACATATGCAGTAGATCCGGAGGCTGAGAGCTTGACATGTGTATGAACGACACCTAACCCTCTCTCTCTCTCTCTCTCTCTGCAGCATGTGGAGTTCAGGAGGCAGATGAAAGTCGACACCATCATATCTGACTATAATCCACCAGAGGTGAACATGTTATTGACATTTAACGACAATAACACTACAAGCTTATTAATAAAGCAATTTGTGAAACACACTAAACATCACGTGTTAAAGCTGAATTTGACCATATTTATAGTCACTTTCATTGTTTCCAACACATGTAAAGATTACTTAATTAATAAAAAGACAAAGAAACAAAGTAGGTGTTATCTAAAATGAAAGGTATTTTAGCATCATGTAATAGAGATAATAAACAGTGGATATTTTATTTTACAGTGTATTTACACTGATAAACACAGACATCTCAAAAGAAAACTTTTCATGAGTCCAGAGAAACAATCTGTATGCAACTTGCACACATTTTATTGATATCATAAAATAAATCGATTTCAAATAGTGTATTGTGATACAGTTTGGTGTCAGGTCATGATCCTAATCTTCTTTTTCCTGTAAGGTGATTGAGAAATACGTGTCCGGGGGAATGTGTGGCTACGACAAAGAGGGCAGCCCCATCTGGTACGATGTGATTGGTCCTCTGGACCCTAAAGGTCTCCTGCTGTCGGCCACCAAACAGGACTTCCTGAAAACCAAGCTCAGACACACGGAGATGCTGCAGCGGGAGTGTCGGAGGCAGTCGGAGAAGGTCAGGACCTCTCCTCTCCTCTCCTCTCCTCTCCTCTCCTCTCCTCTCCTCTCCTCTGCTACCACCTTCTCTCTTCTCTTCTGCTCTCCTTATCTCTTGGTTCCTCCTGAGTTTTCTTCTCTCATTTCGCTCTACCTCTCTTTGCCTATCTCATCACCCCATTGCATCTCTTCATCCTCTCCTCTTCACTGTGTCCTTTGTTTTATCTGATTTCTTCTCCTCCTCTCTCTCATCTTGCCCTCTTGCTTCTCTGGATCCTCCTCTACCTTCTGTCCTCTCCTTTATCTCCTCACAGTTCTTCTCAGTTCTTGCCTTTCCACTTCCACTTCCTCTTCCTCCTCTATTTTGAAAAATGCCTTCATTTGTCTGTCTTTTAATCCCTTTGTCTTTCTCTCGCTCTCTGTCAGTTGGGGAAGAACATTGAAGCCATCACTCTGATCTACGACTGTGAAGGACTTGGACTGAAACATGTATGGAAACCTGCCATTGAGACCTATGGAGAGGTTTGTCACAGAATCAACTGTAATCCACTCTATCATCATCATCATCATCATCATCATCACCACCGTCACAATCATGTCTTCCCCTCTCCTGCAGATCCTTACCATGTTTGAGGACAACTATCCCGAGGGGCTGAAACGAGTGTTTCTCATCAAAGGTAACTCAATCCTCACTCCTGTGGCAAATGATTTAAAGCTCTTCTTCATCCATCCTCCCAATCATCTCCTGCTTTTCGGAATTTGTTGCAGCTCCCAAAATGTTTCCAATGGCCTACAACCTGATCAAGCACTTCCTCTGTGAGGAGACACGGCGTAAGATCATCGTTTTAGGAAGTAAGATGACTTTTCTGTCTTTTTTTATATTTATTTTCCTGTGAGGGTGCACAAAGTGGTGCTCTGAACTAACTGATAACAGTGGTAACATGAACGCATGATAAAGTTAATGAGCTGACAAGCTGAACAACAAGAGTTCATTTCATTTATTCAGCTAACAGTAGCAATGACACATAAAAAATCCAAAAACCACACATATTTATATGTTAAGTTTAGGAAATAAAATAGAGTCATTGCTTAAAGTGGCCCCTGTCAGTGTTCTATTATTATTATTATAATTGAATTATCTTTTTTTTTAATCAGTGTATTAAAGGGGTTGTCCAGGTTTTATAAAGTGTGGTCATAAGAGGTCCTGACAGGTCATTGCTGACAACGCTGTGTGAGCCACCATGAGACAGGGATTGCTCTCAGTGAAAACTAATTTCAGCTACTTAACAAAAAGCTCACCTAATACAATCTACACCTGATTAAAGATGTAATCCGCATTTATTCATTCAAATATCCTTAAACAAAGACAACTTTTACATATTTTGTTGAGTGGTGTAGTTACATTAGACGAATAGTTTCCAACACTTTCTAATTCCATCGAAATCTACAACTGGATGTTCCTATTCAAGACAATGGATTGTTTCGTTTTGGTTGTCATTTCATGACATCATCCAGTTTGTCATCTCTACTTTAAACCTTCTTGAGTCACACTGACAGATGAGATCTCCAATGGTGGTGAAGACAAAAACTCCCATGATTCCACACTACATCCTGGTCTCATAGGCCTAGACTGAGAGACCCCTGGCAGCACAAATGACATACTGTGTGCTTACTTCTACTTTGGTGCTGGGAGTAAAGTTTACAAAGTCACACAAACTTCTTTTTTCAGTCAGTAAAGGCTGTCTAACAAAGCAACAAAGGTATTTCTAAGATATTCTTGACTTAAGTGAGTAGTCGGCTGTGTCTTTTGTTGTGGCTAATATCAGTTTGTTCTTGTGTACCTGCTGGCAGCCATGTTTTACTTAGTGCGTCAGTACCTCAAACAACCACACTGCAAAAACCTGAACTGTCCCTTTTAAGAGATAAAATAATCAGAAAATGATCATTATTACAGACTAACGTAATCAGCCTTTCTCTTGGGCCCCCCTTTTAAGCTCAGAGCCCCAGTGAACTTGCTTTGCCTCCTGGTACAGGCCCCATGTTTCAGCCTGTACCAGAGATGAAAAACTGACCCTGCCCGCGTTCTCCAGAATCATTCTGTAATCCAGATTAAAAATTCCCCCTGACTGTTCGTGTCACATTCATCTGCTTGTAGGTAACTGGCAAGACGTGCTACGTAAACATATTGACCCTGAGCAGCTTCCTGTGGTGTATGGAGGAAAACTGACTGATCCTGATGGAGACCCCCGCTGTTCATCTATGGTGAGAGTGAAGATAAGAACCACCTGGGTGTTTTCTTGTCTACTTCAAAGGAGATGATTCAAATGAAGGATTTTTCTTTTTCATTTTTGTGCACTGTGGTTGCAGATCAAATACGGCGGCACGGTGCCGAGGTCCTACTATGTTCAGGACTCAGTGAAGGTTCAGTACGACAACAGTGTGACTATCAGTCGCGGCTCTGTCTTTCAGCTGGAGTGTGATGTTACTGCACCAAGCAGCCAATTGAGGTACAAAACATCTCTTTACAGCTTCTATTATAGCTAAAACAATATGAATAACAATATTATACAGCAATGTGTACTTTTTTTCTTATATTTTGAACTAATAACAAGATGCAGAAATTATAAAAATAACTAAATGAATAAAAAAATTATGGAAAAATTATTGATGCTATGAGTAAAAACCATGTTCTTTTCCTAACCATGTGTTTGTTTATGTTTAAAACTAACCACATTCTTGTGGTGTGTGGACTCCATTTTTGGGTTTGTTTTTTTCTTTCCATTGGCCAATCTGATCGTACTGTATTCGGACCTAAATGAATGCCAGATCTCAGCCTTTGATGTTCATTTTCTTCCACGTCCCTTTCACAGCATCATAGATCCTTGGCCACGGATAAAGATTTGATTTTCAGACTGGAAAATGTTTGGTTAAAGAATCTCTGACCCCTGCTGTTTTCCATGCAGGTGTCAGTTTGCCAGTGATGGAGCCGACATTGGGTTTGGTGTGTACAGACGGACCAGAGAAGACGGTCAGAAATTCACTGAGATGCTGCAGGTCTTGCCCAACGAACGCTACAATGCACACCTGGTCCCTGAGGACAGCTGGGTCACCTGCCCTGAGCCTGGAGTCTGTGAGTGTCCACAACACTCCGTAACCCAGCCAGAATGTTCGTGTGGGCCCCGTATCAGTGTTATATGCAGGCTGACAATATGGATCTTAGGTGGGTTGGTCTCTGGTTTCCATTATGGCCAGGTGTAGACACCTACCTTAACCACCATGGACAAGCCCTCTTGGGACTCATATTATCAGCCTGGATGGATGCATGCATGGGTGGATGCATGGATGAATGGAAAGAGAGATGTAAAACACTTAGTGTCAGCTGCTGTTGTTAAATAAAGTTGGATTTGATGTATGTAGGTAGGTTGGTTGGTGGGTACCTACTTACCTAGGTATGTAGGTAGACAAGTAGGTAGGTATATACGTACAAGTATGTACTGTATGTATATACTGTCGGTTGACAGGAATGAATGTAAGTATGTACTGTGTGCAGATAGGTAGGTAGATGGAAGGTTGGTAAGTATCTACAGTAGGTAGATATAACCCTTACATGGCCCACATGGGCCACTGGCTGTACTATAACAGAAATGGCCCATCACTAGATTATTTCTTTAGTTGAACTATCTCAAAGATCCAGCTGTATTTAACCACAGTAGACCTTCCCTCTCCTTCCTTCTGTGCAGACGTGCTGTGTTTTGATAACAGCTACAGCATTCTTCAGTCCAAAAAGGTGAGCTACAAAGTGGAGGTTCTTCCTCCTCTTCTGGATGGACAGACGCATAATCCTCACTGCAGAGGAGGTGACAGGCTGCAGTGACCTGATGCCTCACATGGAAACACAGATCACTGAGCAGTGCTCCTGACTCATGCTGCATTTCATTTACATCGGAACTCGGAAAACGGGAGTGATGTCACCCTTGACTTCCCTGTGTTCCAGAGGAGACGTTAGGAAAAATATGGACGCAAGTGAGTCTTGGGCTAGTGGTTGTTAGCAGTACTAGTCAGTAACAGTGCTCTACGTGGTGTTTTGCACGCACAAACAGGGTAGCAACATGTCTAAAGTTAAAAATGAAACAGTTCGAGGTGTAATCTAAGTTTCAACTTCAAAAGGAACAAGCGCACTTGTCACAACCAGAACAAATAGTAATGAGCAGTGGAATGTTAACCTGCCATTTTCTCTTTTCACCCATTGTGATTACACAAACCAGTTATTATCTTCACAAGCCCCTTAAAGAAGTTGCATTCCATTTCAATCAGTGTCACCTCAATTACATCAAGTTCATCACGTTCCAGTTGAGAAGTAAAAAAAAAAAAACAAACAAAAAAAACAAACCATGCACAAACATATCTCAGGCTAGCCATTGTTAGCTATACTAATGAACAGCAATGCTCTACATGGTATTTTGCACACAGACAGCATAGCAACATGTCTCCTTTCCTGTGAAACAAATACGACAGAAGTGCTATTAACATTAAAAGCAGCAGTGTTGGTGCGGTGGCAGTTTCCACGTTCCGAGTTAAATTCTGACTTTTGCTTACAAATGAAACACACCATCAATTCTGTTTATATGTATCAGAGAAATTGAAGTAACCATGTGGTCAAAGTTAATGTTGTTATGTTTGTAGTACCAGGCTTTATTAGCTTTATTGTTTATTAGCTCCTCCAGGCGAAAATACTGTAATTGTGTAATTCACAAATTTCGATACTTAACTCACTAAAGCCTTTTTCAGACATGAACTTTTCAGAGGTTTCCTCTCCAATGGGAGATGTAAAACATATCCGCGTGAGAGGGTGTTGCATGGTGTAAGTATGAGCTTTTGCTGTTGTCTTCTTATGAAATTTGACTGGGGAGCTGGCAGGAGACCTGGAAAATGTCCAGATTAACTTTTTTTTGCTTTCTCACATATACCTTCCCTCTGAACAGTTTCAGGAATATATATCGGGATTTCAGTGCAAGTCTGAAAGCATCCCAAGTTCTATGTTCAGTGGTGGAAAGCTCTTTAAAAACAAATTTACTCAATGCCATGTGCAGTGTAAGCACCAAATTAGCATACAGAGTAACTTAGGCCCCAGTTAAAAAATAATGGTATTGATAATGGTATTTTTAAGTGGTGTAAACAGTATTATCACATTTACTTACATGAATTTCTCTGCGTGGACTTCAGTTTTGTTTTGTTTTTTTTTAAATAAAACAAAGCACTTCATGCTAAATTCTTGTAGCACAACTCTGAGAACACACAATGACAACCAGTAGCATCAGAACATGTCTGTGAAAAAAGCATCTATTTATGCATATATGAGATATTCCATTATAATAAAACTAATGACTAATCTTAATAAATATGTGTTTTACTAGCGTAGACATGTTGCAGTGTTCTTCAGCCTTTATTTGCCTTAGCATTTGCAGTAATACAATAGAAAACAATCATAATTTCATGTGCATAATGTTGCAAATGACAGTATAATTTCCTGTTTTAGTTTACGTAAAATTCTGCTTATGTTTTCTTTGAGAATATAGTGAAAATGAGCAGTTTTGAGTATGAATTATTATTAGTTTTTTTTTTTTGAAGAAAGTGATACACAGTCTAGTCTTCTGTTGTGCTGCCTGAATTTTGATCATGATACTGAGGAATGTGTGTTTGAAAAACGGTTCTCTGCTTTACTTGGTTGCTGTAATTTCTACTGTGATTCATAAATGTAAGACAAAGAAAACGATTTATTCGGCAGAGCTTGTTTCCTCCTGTATTTTAACCAAGAAAGTTTCTTACTCTGAAAGGTTCATATTTCAGATCTTCATTATGCTTCTGTTATTTAATTGACAGACTGGAGTGAGCTATTGTATAGTCCCACACACTTGACTGAAGTCACCAACACTGGGGCAAAATAAGGGGCAAAGTTACTGTCATTTCTCATAGACTTTTGTATCAGATTGTGTGTTATTAGGTTGCTCATACTTTCTATAATACCATAGGAAAATGTTGTATTATAAAATGTTGAAATTAAGGATTTTATATTGTGTGTTGCCTCACAACAGTCCTAATGACAGACTTTTTAAAATTATGTAAAACGAAAACATTTTTTTATGTCTGGAAAATTGCCATTTACATCAGTGTCACTGCAAAAAAGGCCGTTATGAGAGTTGTCTTTCCATTCACTGCAGTGTCAGACATTATGGGAATTAATTCTACAATAAAGAAATCTACAATGTCATTCAATCACCTCTGTGTACAAGTATTGCAATCTTTACTGTTACTTAAAGGGATAATTTGACTATTTTTGCAGTCATGCAGAGTGTAACATTCATTAGACAGCGTTCAGCGTGCTGCCTAAACAGGATTTTTGCTTCATTTTGATGTGAATGGGGAAAAGAGACACAGAAAAACACAGACACATAAACAGCCCAGGTGAAAAAAAACATGACATATACACCTTCATGCATAAATACCTATGTATGTGTCTACTTACATAACTATATACATACATACATAAATGCAAGGTTACTGTGTATACATACATGCATGAATACACTTTATACTGTACATACATATGTGCATACAGTTGCAATCAAAATTATTCAACCCCCACAAAAAATGAGGTTTATTGAAAAAAAAAGTACAAACTAGCAGTCTTTTTTGCACTAAACATTTTAAATAGCGCAACACGACTAATATTACAAGTGCTTTCTCCAAATCCAACACAAAATGCCACTTTTAATGACTACGGCTTTCTCAAACTTATTCAACCCCTTCATGAAAAGCATCTTTAGTACTAAGTAGATCACCCTTTGCTGTTACGACTTGCTGCTAATGTGATGCAGAGTCAGACACCAGCTTCTGGCAGCGTTCCTGAGGAATTTTAGCCCATTCTTCATGGGCAAAGGCCTCCAGTTCACCAATATTCTCATGTTTGCATGCTGCAACTGTCTTTTTCAAATCCCACCAGAGATTTTCAAAGGGGTTCAAGCATGGCAACTGTGATTGCCATTCTAGTATCTTCAGAACTTGGTGGACTTTGAAGTATTCTTGGGATCATTGTCCTGTTGTAAGGTCCAGTGACGCCCAAGCTTCAGCCTCCTCACAGACGGCATGATATTTTCTCCCAGGATTTCCTACTTGACTGAATCCATCTTGCCCTCCACATGCTGCTGTCAATTAGCATCAAAACTCAGAAGATGTTTAGTTTGTCCTTTAATGGTGACCTCTGTACAGAACAAAAGATGCCCTCCTGATGTCAATACAAAGAGCTCATTCAATTCACTCACTCATTTTCTGCCACTTTATCCTCCATGAGGGCAGCAGGGGGCGCTGGTGCATAACTCTAGCTGACATAGGGGGAGAGGAGGGGTACTCCCCGGACAGGTCACCAGTCCATCACAGGGCCACATAGAGACAGACAGCCATTCACTCTCACATTCACACCTACAGACAACATACTGTGGGATAACTACACAGGGAGAACATGTAAACTTCATGCAGAAGGACCCTTGTTTCGACCGGGTTCGCAAACCTGGGTCTTCTTACTGTAAAGGCACTACACCAACCATTTGGCCAGAGTTCATTCAGTAAATAAATGAAACTTTTTTATTATTTTTCTGCCAAATGGGAATAGTTTCACCTAAATCTTACACATAGGACCTTCAAATCCAAGTGTATGTTAAGCATTGTTTCAATAGTTACAATAATAATGATAATCATGATTATTATTAGCCTGTTGTTGTTGTTGTTGTTGTTGTTGTTGTTGTTGTTGTTGTTGTTTTAGGTCCTAGCTGCAGAGAGCTTGTCTCTGAGTCTAAAAGCTCTGCTGTGTCTTCATCGAGCATCCTGGAGTCTGGGCTCTGTGCCAGAGGGATGCGGGAATGGTGCAGAATGAGGATGGGAATGTGGCTCTGAGATGGGGAGGATGGGGAGGGATGGGTGGTGCACCGATGCCATGTGCCTTTATATAACAGCAGCAGCTGACTGTGTGTGTATACTTGGCATTCCTTATGTTGTGGGGACCTAAATTTGTTTACACAGTCGCATTATGGGGACTTGTCTTCTTATGGGGACAAAAATCAAGTCCCCATAATGAAAATGACTACATTTTAAGGTGAAGACATGTTTTAAAGTTAAGGTTAGGGTCAGGGTTAGGGCACTAGTAATAATGGTTAAGGTTAAAGTAAGTCAATGCAATGTCCTCTGAAGTCATGGAAACTGTGTGTGTGTGTGTGTGTGTGTGTAAGAGAGACTGCTGCATTGCCCTGGTGGTGGTGGTATCTCTCTCTTTCTCTGCGTGTCTTTTTATGACATAAACAACACAGGACCAGTAGTCCTCATGGAGATCAAACCCTAGGAGCAGTGAATTGTGGTTAGGTTTAGTTAAATGTGAGGCAATAACTGGTTGTTGTTAAGTTTAGAAACAGGGTTTTGCAAATCAGTAGTGTCCATTATTAGGATATTTTAGGGTTAAGACTTAGGGGCAACCATCTCAACTAATATATGCATTTAGTTGAGATTATATATGTGTGTGTGTGTGTGTGTGTATATATATACACACATATATATATATATAAACACATATATTTACAGATATATACACAATGATACACACACATATACACACACAGACACACATCGGGGGGTGTGTGTGTGAGTTTGATGGAGGGGGCGGAGCCGCTCGGACATGAGTAAATGACGTCAGCTCCCAGGTCGCCGAACAGTGAAACAAACATGGCGACAGAATGGAGCGGGCAGCAGGGTTACATTCTCACTGTCATTATCTGCCTGTGGAGCGCGGTTGGTGGTCGGACGGAGGC
The DNA here is from genome assembly GCA_016785285.1 of Brachirus orientalis. Taxonomy (NCBI): domain Eukaryota; kingdom Metazoa; phylum Chordata; class Actinopteri; order Pleuronectiformes; family Soleidae; genus Brachirus; species Brachirus orientalis. The sequence goes on from JAFBJR010001838.1 coordinate 37,747, forward strand.
TGCGGCGCAGGCTGCCGCGGCAGCGGCGGCGGGGACCGGCGGCAGGGGCAGGGGCGGCAGCGGGAGCCAGGTGCTTGGCATGCGGCTGGAGAGGAGCGACAAGCCCGCCGGCACCAATGACGACGGTGTCATCCAGGTGACTGAGGAGAGCTCCGTGGTGCTCAGGTTCTACGGGCTTCAGCTCCACTCGGGCACCTGGACGCACATACGTTTCGCCGAGCTCACGGACGGTGGTGGTGGAGGAGGAGGTGTGGAGGAAGAGGCGGGTGAGGAGGAGAAGGCGGCGGCGGTAAAGAACAGCAGCGGCTTGACGGACGCGCCGGACGGGACTTGTGCCGATTTCACGAAGGACATCAGCGTCGGGACCTTCATGAACGTCAGTAGTCGCGGCACGTCGGGTCTGCTGACAGTTTACATTAAACCGCTCCGTAAGACCGAGCCTCAGAAGGAGTATGCCGTGTGCACGCTGAGCGCGGATGGGAGCAGGTGGCTTCTGCTGGGGGACAATGATGGGAGGCTGCTGGTTGTGGAGGAGAAGAAGTCCTTGCTGCCCATATGGCTGCAGGTCATCCTCGTCTCCTGCCTCCTGGTGCATTCTGGGATGTTCAGCGGCTTGAATCTGGGGCTGATGGCGCTGGACCCCATGGAGCTGCGCATCGTCCAGAGATGTGGCACAGAGAAGGAGAAGAAATACGCACGAAAAATTGAACCGATCCGCAGCAAAGGGAACTATCTCCTCTGCTCGCTTCTTCTGGGCAACGTCCTGGTGAACACTACCCTCACCATCCTCCTGGATGGTCTGATCGGTTCAGGTCTTGGAGCAGTGGTGGCTTCCACTATTGGAATTGTCATCTTTGGTGAGATAGTTCCTCAGGCACTGTGCTCCCGCCATGGCCTCGCTGTAGGTGCCAACACCATCATGCTGACCAAGTTCTTCATGCTCCTCACGCTCCCACTGTCCTACCCCATCAGTCGGCTGCTGGATGTGATGCTGGGCCAGGAGATAGGCACTGTGTACAACAGAGAGAAGCTGGTGGAGATGCTCAAAGTGACGGAACCCTACAATGACCTGGACAAAGAGGAGATGAACATGATCCAGGGGGCTCTGGAGCTCAGGACCAAAACTGTGGAGGACGTCATGACGCCGCTGGCAAACTGCTTCATGATCCAGGCGGACGCCGTTCTGGATTTCAACACCATGACAGAGATCATGGAGAGTGGTTACACGCGCATACCTGTGTATGACGATGAGAGGTCCAACATTGTAGACATTCTGTATGTGAAGGACCTGGCATTTGTGGATCCAGATGACTGTACCACTCTAAAGACCATCACCAAGTTCTACAACCATCCTGTGCACTTTGTGTTCCATGACACCAAGCTGGACGCCATGCTGGAGGAGTTCAAGAAAGGTGTGTCATGTGTGTGTTGTTTTATCATCATCATCATAGCTGCACTATTTTAGAACGTACCACCTGCAGCCAGGGGTGTGACAAGAGACTTTGAGGGCCCAGGGCACAAGGCATCCTGAGGGGTGGGGATCCAACTGAAATGAAAGCAAACTAGTGGTTTTTGACCTGTTCATGCGGCTTTCAACCATTTTAGCCTCTCACAAATTTCTTTTTGCCATTGATGAACATAATGAGCTGTGTTCAGTGCTGGGGGGCCCAGCAATGACCTGCTTTGCCTTTGCCCTGTTTCACTGCCTGTGCCTGCAACCAGCACTGACACACACTCACACACAGTCTGGTTTCCATGACTATAGATGACATTAACTTACATTAATCTTACATCTATTCTTAACCATAATTACTATTAGTTTAACCCTAAACTTAAACTAACTCTAACCTCATCCTAACCATACAAGATTTTGTACACATTAAAATGTAATAATTAACATTATGGGAACTTGCTTCTTGTCCCCATAAGGAAGAGAAGGTCCCATAATGTGACTGTGAACAGGACACACACACACACAGGCTTAGTATGTGTTGATCAGCATTATTGATGAGTGGAACATCCCAGTGTACATTTAAGCTCAACAATGACAGTAGAAAAACAGCACCATGCTGCATTTATTTGTGGTGGTTTGAACTGACATTCCTAAAACGACAGTAAGTGCATGGACATAAACAGTCTAAATAAAAGCCTGATCGAAATAAAAAATATGTCACGTAAACATGCAAATCTGACAATCTCTCAGCCCGTTCAGAGACAAATTTCATTCCGAATGGGAGGGCAGGTATGTGCCGATGGTCATTCTGATCAGTGTTCATATAAACAGTTGAGTTTATCATGACTTCCTGGTTTGGTGCTATTACGTGTCTGATCCACGTAAACGTGACATATTTCTGTTTTTGTTACTGCAGTATTTCATTCCAAAAAAGACGAGCGTGCACATACGGAAGCAGAAGTCAGGCCTCTTCTTATGCTTCTACTTCTGGAGGATTAGACAAAACTGTGCATGTCAAAATAGTTCATTCTTTTTGAAAGCTTGATGCATGTGTATTGTAATTGGAACACATCTTTGCTGAATGAAGACACTTTGCACATGTAAACATAGCAACTGATTTATGTACAAAATATTTTTTAACTGGATCATCTGTGAAGGTAGTCAGTCATCCAGGTCGTCGTGTTTTCTGGATTGTAGCTATTTACACTCAACAGCCATGGTTCTCAAGCTGTGGCACGCGTACCATCTTTGGTACCCAAGCTTCCTCTAATGTTACATGGAGGAAGTTCAGAAATACTGTTCCACTGTATATACCAGGGTATGTGATCAGGGAGAGGAACTGAGGAATTTTGACAAATCTGAAACAAAGTAAAATAAAAATACATTAAATAATAATACTTTGAGTCACCTTACCATAATCTAATTTGGTTATACCAGGGTCTGAGGTATATGTGAGGAAGATGATGATGATGATGAGAGCAAATTATCTTATTGGGAATAAGATGAGAAGTCCATAGCTGACTTTGTTTTGCCTTTTTACACCACTGTATTTTAACGTTGGTGATAATGGCGTTACTTTGAGAGCTCTATATTTTCTCAGGCGGTACTTGGTATAAAAAAGTTTGAGAACCACTACTCTAGAGGATTATTGAAATAATCACAAGTTGTTGAACAAAATACAATTTCAAAAGAGTGAACTGCAGCATCAATATATTACTTCAGAGTTGCTGTCTTTGGAAGTAAATCCAGACGGTTGCCTATAGCTGGAATCTTTGAATTTCCCTTCTGAAACTACTGAGTATTATTAGTTAAATTAGATATATTTTGTACACACACCAATCAGCGATAGTGAATTTAACCTCTGCATTAAATCATCTTTATTAAACTCCAGTTGTGTACACACACAAACGTGGTGTAGAGAGCAATGGGGGAGTGGGTGCCTTGCTCAGGGGCACTCAGCCCTTCACCCATTCTGGAATTTTAACTGGCAACCCTCTGGTTACAAGCCTGATGCCTTTGAACTCATGTTTACAATATGGGAAGTCACGTACAGGACAGCCTGAACTTAAAGGGATAGTTGATTTTTCTTTTGTGTGGTTGCATGAGGTAATGATGCATTATGAGATCTCACTTTGCCATCCCCACTGCCCAAACATGGACCTGTCTGGAAGATGGGCTCTCTTTCTCACTGTAAACATGGCTGCCAGCCGGGACAGAGGGAAAACCAGCTTTTAGCCACTCTGAAAATGGCTCACCTATAAGAAAATATATGCCTGGTCAAGTCTTTGATATCTTAGCAATTTGTTTACTGCTTGTCTTTTCTGACTGGAAACTGAAGTTGCTAAACCACTCACTTTCCCTCACCAAAGTCCGTGATTAGGGCTGGGCAATATATCGATGTTACACCTATATCGTGACATGAGACAAGATGTTGTCTTAGATTTTGGATATAGTCATATCCTGAAGTATCTTTGATGATTTTTCCTGGTTTTTAAGGCTGTTGCATTGATAATCATCATATTTATTATAATGAATACTTTTGTGAAATACACCAATAGAATTGACGAAAATTATCTTCATCATTTAATAACACTTTTCTGTTATAGCAGAATTTGACCATATTTATAGTCAATTTCATTGTTTGTAACACACGTTAACACTAAAAAGCCAAAAGAAATAACCTAGGTTTTATGTGAAATGAATGGTAATAATTTTAAGATCATGTAATACAGATCACCGACAGTAGATATTTTATTTTAGAGTGTATTTACAGTGTGTTGACACTCTTCTTTGAGAAGTATAAACATCAGTTGTAACAAGTCAAGTCAATTTTATTTATATAGCCCAACATCACAAATACAATTTGCCTCGAAGAGCTTTACAATCAGTGTACAGTAAGTGACACCCTCTATCTTTAGACCCTTAGACAAACAATACTGTTTACCAACTGTGGGAAATTTCTTACAGAGCTTTCTTTAGTTTTACAAAAACTGTAAGCAGAGACTAAGTTTGATAATTGATAATTCTGTTGATCATATCTCAGTACATTTATAATGAAAAAAAAAAGTTAATAAAAATACAGCACATTGTGCTGGTAGCAACAGTTTTTTCTTGAAGATTTCACCTCCCATCCAAAAGGCTTACTTCTCCATTTCTTTTCTAGTTCTTCTTCATTTCTTCTCCAGTTCTTCTTTATACTGTATCTTCTCCAGTTCCTCAGTTTTTCTTCAGTTTTTCTTCAGTTTTTCTTCAGTTCTTCTCCAGTTCTTCTTCAGTTCTTCTCCAGGTCTTCTTCATATCTTCTCCAGTTTCTCTTTAGTTCTTCTCCAGTTCTTTTTCAGTTCTTCTCCAGAACTGCTAAAGCCTCTTGGATGAGAGGTGAAATGTCTTCAAGGAAAAACGTCAAAAGTCCAATTGCAATAGACTTGATGTGTTTTGGATAAAAATGAGGCAACAGTAGCTCAGTTGTGGAGCAAGTCATCTCTCAACTTGAAGTTTGTGAGTTTGAGTCCTGCTAGTCTACGTGTTGATGTGTCCATGTGCCGGCAATGTGTGAATGGGTATGAAAAATGAGTGATAGAAAAAAAAATGCATGGCACATAGATGTGCTGTGTGAAAGTATAAGTGAATGGGTGTGATTGGGTGAATGGCAAAAAACTGTAGTGTAAAAGGGCTTTTAGTGGTCATCAAGACTAGAAAAGCACTATATAAATACAGACCATTTACCATTAATGAGAATCTTCACAATTGTCTCGGAACCAAAGGTGAAGTCTTCCAATGTGGTTTTGTCCAAAATGTTCAGTTGCCTGATATATACCAATATATTAGTCCAATAATCAAAAAGCTTGTGATAACTGATAAATATCCCTGCACATTTAGGTGTGCAGTACTGCTTTAATACACTGTAAACTGAGAATTAATGACAACTGGTGGTGTCTTTTACCCCTAAAATGACTGTGATATTGAATGTGAGAAGAAACTTTGGAATAAACATATTCCACACACATTTAGTAACTCTACTGCTGAATGCTCCATGTTGTGCCTGTTCTGGACTGGTTATTCAGTGTGTGTTGATCTACTCATCGGCTGTTATTGACTCAGTCAGGAAGGGAAGTGTCCCTGAGCTGGAAGGTTGGTGTTGGTGGTTTAACTCCTGAAATGCCCTTGAAAAAGTCACTGACCTGAAGTTGCTGTAAGGGGTTGCTGACCGTGATCTCTGACTTTCCTTGTTGCATGAATAGTTGGGGGGGACAAAGGTCCGAGGGCCAGAAAACCGGCTCCGAGGTGGCCGCTGCTGTGTGCTGTGTTATTATGAGTCATTCTTCAGGCTCCATTTTCCAGCCCCGTGAACAAGCGCTGTCACAATGATGTGGAGGTTAATCATGTCTAAAGTCTGTGTCACTTTGTTAACCAATACACCTCCTTCCACCGAATTCCATACACAGTCATCGTTTTTAGCTCTCAGGAACACAGGAGCTGCTGATCTGCTGCTGCTTCATTTGGTACTTTTGTGTCACAGAGGTAAATCCAACTAAGGTTTTCAAACACAGTCTCAAAATAACATGTAAAAACTCAATGATTAGTGTATCAGTGATGTAAAATAACTGGTTTTCTCAATGGACTTTGGTGCAGGGAGTGGGTAGGTTAGAAAACCAAACTTCTATTTCCTGTCAGAAAGTACTGCTTTCTGCCAGTGAGATTAAGTGGCAAGGTGTTTAGCAGGTGTGGATTTTATAAAGTGAGCCTTTTGTTAATCTCCCAGAGACATGTTTTTAGTGTGGAGTCCTGGCTCTGACTTTTCACCATTGTTGTTTCTTGTTAGCGCTTACATTCTGAAACTAAGCAATTGCAGAGGGGAGAATCCGATTTGTTTCTGTTTACACTAGCTCATGCACGCCTGGTTAACTTTAACAGTCACGTGATTAGAGATTGGCATAAATATTCGATTATAGTGATTATTTGTTGGATTAGAAACTGGTGAGCAGTTAAATAAATGCAAAACTAAAAAGTTTTAATAATGATTGCATTAATTTAAAAAAAAATACATCTTTCTACTCCAATAACTACCTAAATGGTGGTGCATTTATTACCTCAAGGTGGAAGCAGCAGCAACAAGCATTTAGTTAGTGAAATGCATGTGTTTGCAGAAGTATTGAAATGTAAGGGGGCTCCTGAGTACGCCTTGGTGCTGCTTGTCTAAGATCAGCAAGTTGTGGATACCACATAGGCGGTGAAAATATACCGGGTCTTTGAACACATCTCATTAGCTGCTCCTCTTAGCTCAACAAGTTGTGGAACCCTGCATTTATTTCACTAGCTCTCATGCACTGGTGTTTGTTTTATTAGGGTGTAGAATTTCCACAGATAAAAATAGGTTTAATGTAAAGATTTCACTTTTTTACCCTAATTTAACAGCTTCAGAGTCATTACAATGGTTAAATGGCTTGTTGCATGGAAATAAGATCAAGACCAACCTGGAATCAGGAGGTCTTGCCCAGCCTGTGAGAAACAAATTCAAATTACTTCACGACACTACACACGCACCCTAGCCAGGTACCATCAGTAAAATCAAGGCAGCAATAGCGTTATTTTCAACTTTCATCATGGCAGAGCCAAGAAGCAGAGAAAACCATTTTCAGAGGGTTAGAGTGGTGGTGAGGGTGGTGAGTTTTTACGACAGTGAGGAAAGCGGTAGATGATGGATGTTTACGGTGGTGTTGTGAAAAGGTGTCTGTGACGTCCCGTAGAGAAAGAGGCGGAAAAGAACAGGTGGATATTGAAAAGATAATACCGTTGAGTATTTGTCTACATCCCTGCATGTGATCTACTTTAGGTCTTCTGGCATATTAGTATGGACGCAGATGCGGAGATAAAACACTTGCCTGGACACAGATTTTTGTCTGTCTGAAAATGGCATTCCCAAATTAAAACATAGTCGTACGGATGTAGCCTTTGTGTCCTTCAGACCTGTTGATCATATACAGTATCTTTATTTCTGTGTCGTTGGCAGCTATCCATGTACATATGTTGAATCAACCCAAAAGCACCTACATGCACATTCAGCCTGTTAAAGTAAGGACACATACTTCACTGCTGCCGCTCCTTCCACTCTGTTATTTATCTGGTTGTGGCAGCTCCTCCAAGTCTCTTATTCCAGTCTGAGCTATATTAAGGCATCAGTCTGTCCTCCCATTAGTCAGAATAAATCCAGTGATGGATTGAACAGCGTGATAACTGATGCTACAAGACCTCCGAAATAGAAAGAAAAAATAGACAAGAAAGGGTGTTTTGCAGTGAAACCGCAGTGGAAGTTTTTAATGCTGACCTACTTTTGTGAGAACATGTAAAACTAAAAACAAACCCACTGTTTCTCACAACTAGTACCCTTATTTTTCTCAGTTTTTTCCTCTCCCTCTCTCTCTCCTCACCAGGTAAATCCCACCTGGCCATTGTCCAGAAAGTGAACAATGAGGGGGAGGGAGATCCTTTCTACGAGGTGCTGGGATTGGTTACCCTGGAGGATGTCATCGAGGAGATCATCAAGTCAGAGATCCTGGATGAATCTGACCTTTACAGTGAGTCGGCACTCAGTGGTGGCTGAAGTAGCAGCCAGGGACGAGTATTGACAACTGGAACTAAATTGGTAGTGATTTTATTATTGGTCAGTACTGATGGGCATCTGGACAAACATCATCTGCTGTTGATATATAGAAGATAGTTTCTAGTTTTAACGAGATAGTTTCTCATTATAACAAGCTAGTTTCACTTTTTAACAAGATAGTTTTCTCATAATGAGAGGTTTTTATTATAATAGGCCCTTTTCAACCATATGAACTTTTCTCATTTACCCTGGTACTTAAAAAAAACCTCAGCGCATTTCCACTGAAATTACCAGGGTAAATATTACCCTGGTAAACTACCTGGGTAAATTTAGTACCTACTCACGACTAGGTCTAGTGTCTTTTCTTGTGTTATTTGAGACTTTTGGAGAGACTGATGTGAGAACACGTATCGTTCTAAAGGTCTTCGCACACCGGACAGAACGAACAAGCGTTTGATTCCAATGCGACGCAGCCTCTTATGTACATCAAGCACGATGAGAAGAAACTAATAAATTATGAAGAAGAGAAAAAAAATCACATCATGTTTGAGACCAGAGCGGGTTTCACACACACACACACACACTGCTGCTGTTGTCGTCTCTGGCTGATGCAGCTCACGCTGATGTCGGTTCAAACTTATTTTGAAGCTTGATTTTCACTCCCACGAGAAAGGCTCTTGTTATAATGAGATAATTTTTGTATTATAATGAGAAAGTTTCTTGTTTTAATGAGAGTTTTCTCATCATAATGGTTCGAGAAACTTTCTCATTTTAATGAGAGTTATAATGAACGTGTTCTTGTTTTAACAAAGTTCTCTCATAATAATGAGATATTTTCACTTTTAACAAGAATTTTCTCATTAATGAGATCGTTTCTTGTTATAATGTGAGCATTTCTTGTTTTAAAGACATAGTTTCTTGTGTTTTGTTATAACAAGATTTTTTTTTGTTTAGTTTGAACACAAACGTTTCATCGTTTCAACAAGATAGTGTTCTCATTTTAATGACAAAACTACAGAACTATCTCAGTTATAATAGAAATCGATCTTGTTTAAACTAAAGAAACATAATTATTACTTGATGTATGTTGGGATCAAAATACAAATGCGGGGCTTAGCCCCCTTAAAACACTGTGGACTTTCTTGTCAAAGTCCACATTTAATTTGTTTCTATTATGAGCGAGGTAACTTGATGCGTATTACATTGGGTCATTGGAGGAGCAGGAAAAACACAACATATTATATCCTGGGCCAAATATGGCATATGACATGCTAGATGTGGCCCAGTCACATCATTTGACGGTGGTTTGAATGTAGATTACATACGTGTATATTTAAAAGCTTTAAATTACATTTTATGTTATACTGCATTTGTCTGAGCTACACAAAACCCTGTGTTGAGAAGTTTCCTGTCACCTTGACGTTTCTCCATCAATCGTCATTATGTTTTCATCTCACTATCTCTCCCTCTCGCTCTGTTTGCACAGCTGACAACAGAAACAGAAAAAAAGTGGATCCCAACAAAAATAAACGTGACTTCTCCGCCTTCAAGCAGGACAGTGACAGCAAGGTGAAGATCTCTCCGCAGCTCATGTTGGCAGCTCATCGTTTCCTGGCCACAGGTGAGTCGTCTACCTCTTCTGAGGAGGAGGAGGAGGTGGTGAATGTTTATGTCACAGAGAGCCAGATTCCTTTCAGTGTCATTCATCAGACAACTGTCTCTTGGTGCTGTCACGTTCTCTCCTGGATTAACACCAGACACTGTGACCCTGCTGGATGTTTCTTGAGTTGAAAGACACAGATAAAGTGTCTTTCAACTCATTATGTACACAAATAAACCATAATATAAATATATTACCCCCAAAAGAATAATATTAACAAGAAAATATAGCATTTATCTACACTCCACAAATCATTAGAACATTAAAAAATAAAAAGATGTATCAGTGAATCAGCTACATTACACAGACTGGTGAACCTTCCATCTTTACATCTGAGAGACTTTGCCTCTCTGAAATGTTCCTTTTATAACCAGTCATGTTACTGACCTGTTACTAAGTGACCTAATTAGTTGTCAAATGCTCCTTCACTTGTTTTTGATTTGTCCAACTTTTTTTGTGATGTGTTGCTACCATCAAATTCAAAATGAGTTAATGTAAAATGTGTCATTTTAAACATCCGAGATGTTGTTTATGTTCTTTTATGTCTTTGTTCCCCCTTCAGAGGTCAGCCTGTTCAGCCCGCTTCAGATCACAGAAAAAGTCTTACTGAGGATTCTCCGACACCCGGATGTTATCCAGGAACTCAAGTTCAATGAAAACGACAAACGCTCGCCACAGCACTTTATCTACCAGAGGGGTAAACCTGTCGACTACTTCATACTCATTTTACAGGTAAAAATTCAAGTTGTTTACTCGTATATTCACATTTAGATCGAACATAGTGTGCATAGTCAGCATTTCTCAAAGACTGGGACAGATGGGTTGCGGCAGTTTTTTTTTTGGTTTCCGAAATTAATTTGCTGAAGTTTCGCAACCCATCACTTAACATTTATTTGAAAAGTTTTAAATAACATACAGAGAATGAAGTTGTAAGTCATTCACCAGACATTGGAAATGATTTGTTTACCAATTTAAATCCTGATATTAGCTGTTACAGGCACGGCTCTAAATTAGTGGCTACATTATGCACAAATGTGTATATTGTGATTTAGGTTCTGATAATTTGCTACCTTAAAAGCATGGGCTCCCTTATTACCAACACTGTTCTAATCTATTGAATTTTTATTAAAATTGTACAGAGATTGAAGCCAATACAGAAGTGTCTGAATGTGTTTGAAAGTTTCTTGAACGGCCGTTAGGGGTCCCCACTTATCTAGACCATCAGGAAATATTCACCTGATGGTCTCAGTTACTTGTTTCAGGTGTTCTTTAATACAAAAAGATGTCCATTTTGTAAATGACGGTCCTATTTAAGGGTCACATAGAATGGTCTTTTTGAACCAAAAATCGAGATTACTGATGTCTACTTAGATAAATGAAATAATATTTATGGTCAAAAACCTCATAGTCTCCTCAGATTAAGCCAGATTATTGCTGCTCTCTGCCAGCCTCTGAACAGGCACTCTGTTTCCGAGCTAATGCCCGCCCCCCAGAACACTGAGTCTCTTGTGATTGGCCAGCTACCAGCGGACTGAATGCTCCACGGCGCTTCTTCTTCTTCTTCAGGTTGAATGTTCACGCCCATGACCGGGAGTAGCTGTTGGGGGAGGGTTTGTTGCACGGCAAATGTGCTAGTTACGCAACTAAACTGGACTTTTCAAAACCACTTGCTGGAGCTTAGGTAAACAGAGAAGCCCTTCTTTCTCAGAAGTGGCTGAAGTGTTTATTGTGACACTTTAGTGATGTTTAGATATGGGAAGGACACGGGGACACAGGGACACACCAAAAAACATCAGACATTAGATTTTTCAGTGAATGTCCTCTTTAAAGTAAAATAGATGTTTGTGCATGGCATGTATTAGTTCTGGACACTGTGTGATTGATTTCTAGTATCATCTAATGATTGCATGGTTGCAAGTAAGGATTCGAACCACTAATCTTTTCTGAGAGAACTGATTGCCATGTAGTAGCCAGTAGCCTGGCTTCTCACTCTTGTTTGAAACTGAGCCTGAGACTGGAAAGGGTGTAGTCACCTCCCTTTTTTAAGAGGCATGACCTACAGAGGAAGAAGAAAATGCTTCTTCACGCAATCTGTTAGACCTACAACCATTCAGACCAATGATCTGAATGCAAATCTGGATGCATGTAGTTTATTGACAAGTAATGGGGGCAAACACATTAAGCCAGCCTCTAGCACGCCAACCTTTTCCCTTTTTAAGGAGATTCTGAAGTTGACCAAAACGGCGTCCTTGCCAGATGTGTCTGCCAAGTGAAATCAAATTACTGGCATGCCTCATTAGGTTCATCCAGGCTAATGTACCAGGTACCCATGATAAAAGTCGATTGTCATCGATATCATCAATATCAGTTCATAAAAGCTGTACATTATGTTTAGGATTTTCATGTCTGCAAGGGCAGGACATGGCTTTTTGAGATGAAGTTTGAATTTATCTGCCAGGACCTGTCACACTAACATCACTCATCAATGTAACACCAGCTGTGTTTTCACAAGCAGCACAGTGAAAGTGGACAACAGAAAATGGAGACAAAGGTTAACAAGGTGTGACCGTCATTAATGGCTGTTGTCCATTGGTGACATTATAATGCCCAAACATCATGTTCTATTGTTATAATTTATGTAGTAAAACAAGTTAGAAGACTTTCCATTCAAACAGAGTTCTTTTTGCAACCTAGTGGCTTTGTACTATATTCTTACTTCCAGGTTGACTTCAGGGAAGAAGCCAGAAGGCAATGTCTTCTATTTTTATATATGGTCCATATTGTTGACATTTGACTTAAGCTCAGCTATATAATCTTAGCTGAGTGGTACAGATATTTACTTTCAAAATGTTCAAATAATGTTTTTAATTTTGATACGACAAATCCAGTGATCTGTGTGCATTTGATAATTCAGATAGAATTTTTGCTCATTGCTATAGGTTTTCAGATATATTTTTCTTACATCTTCTTACCAAAATGTTAGTGTGTTAGTGTGTGTTATCATACTTAAAACAAAGGAAACACACACATACGCACACTCACATGTCTCAGGACAGCAGTGTTGGTCTTTTTAAACCGGGCTGGAGGAAGGGTCATAATGAAGTCAGATTGGATAACACTGGCCAGGCTGACCTGTTTAAATGGGTGACAAACACAGGTTTATCCCAGGTTAGTCTGGAAGGAGTATTAGTGCACATGTAGCAGCTAAACACGTCCACCTTTTGACGAGGTTGACGAGGCATTTAAAGATATGTTTAAAAAAACAAACAAATTAATACTGGCAGTTTATTTTTATTTGGGTTTGTTCTAAAACACTTCTTTTTTCATTCACTATACTTTATTTTTTATTTGTTAAATAGGAAAAGTTACTGATTATTTATAGATTTATTCTTTTATTCCAACTTTATGACAGATTTAAATATTATTTTGTTTCAAATATCACAGTAAACCCCAAAGATAATTCTGCTTGCAGTGATATAGTCCAGATTTCCCTCATAAAGGTTTTATTTATTGAGAAAAATTATAAAATTTTGTTTTTTTCTGTGTGTTTTTAACAATCATCACACATACACATAATATATACCACAAACCCAGCTTGTGGTATATATTACATTCATTTTACTTTACTTTATATTTTAATTTTAATGCTAATTAAATTACATTTCAAATGAGAATATGACATACTATTTGTTTATTTAGTTTGATCAAAATATGTTTAAAAAATTAATTCTGCATCTGAAACTGTCGATATATTGTGCTTGTAAAGTAGGAATAAGAATTCTAAAGCTTTTTGATATTGAACATTCTTAGTAAATAAAAGTCTGACTTCAGTTCAGTTTCCCTCTTTTATTTAAATCTCTGTGTTTCTGTTACACACAAAGGGAGTGGAAAAGCTGCAAAATGAAGTCTCCATGTGAAGAATCAATGTATGAATCTAATGCATGTTTCTGTTCAAGCAACAGCTTTCAGTTCAACACCCATTATAATACAAACTGAGTGATTCAGGCACATACACAGTTCCGCGTGTGTCTCAGTGAGGGGCTCCTCCCTGCTCTGCTTGACCTTCACTAATAGGATCCTCTTACATAAGATGAAGACAGATAGAGGGGGAGAGAAAAGGATTGAGGGGTTTAGTAAGGATGGAAAAGAAGAAAAGCAGATGAGAGGGGACGGTGAGCATCGCATGCTGAGAAATGACAACAAATCAGTCCTTCGTACCAGGAAGAGAGAGTTCATCACCACACACAAAAACACACACAGGTTTGCACAGCTAGTTTTCTTACTACATTTAATCCTTAACCTTAACCCGGGTGTTGGCAACCATTAGTGTCATTAGAGTAATTTTGGTCCCTTTCCACCCAAATAAAAATCATCTGGAGCTGCATAACCTGTTTGACCCATGAAATGAAGACAACATAAAGTATAACGTTTTATACATATAGATACTGTATAACAACTGTAGTTTTTCCGATGAGTTCAGTGTTTATATCGTCACAAAGAGGTAACAAACACATTTACAGAATCTCACTTTTTTCCTAATTTAGTTTCCAGGTGGGCTACATGATGGTGCGGTGGCTAGCATTGTTGCCTCACAGCAAGAAGGTCACTGGTTTGATCCTAGTTTGACTGGAGTCCTTTCTGCATGGAGTCTGCATGGTCTCCCTGTGCTGTTTTCATTGCTGGTGATGACCCCTGTGTGAATTTGGATGTCGTGAAAGTGTGGAGACAAAAAGAGTCGGAGGAAGAAGAAAACATCAACAACACAATAATGGTCAATGGAAATGTTATAGTTGTTACTATTCTGAAGCTTTCTCTTAAGTTTCGTGTTCAAATTCAACAGTGAGCGAATGAATCTGCATCTTACATGTGTTGTAAATGACTGCCAAAAAAAGAAGCTGATCAGCAATAAGTTAGTGTTGTCGCTCAGATTTTTGCTTTCTCACTCATGCTGATAATAGCATGAGCCGATAAAAATCAGTGTACATTACAGAATTATTTGACCGGGAGTGACAGTTAATTTTTAATTAACTGTCACATTCATAAACCAATTTAAACTTGGATAACACTTTTTTTAATATCCCGATACCGATATCAGCCCGATACAGTCATTTTAGACCTTTTTAACACAAATAATTTGGCTTAAAATGACAGAGGTGCATAATTTGCAAATTTCATGTATTTTTTTAATATATATATATATATACACATAATAAAACATTGAATTTGTAATATATAGTGTATTATCAATGCAACAGCCTTTAAGACCAGGAGAATTCATCACAGACACCTTATCACAATATGACGATATCCAAAATCTAAGACCATATCTTGTCTCATGTCACCATGTAGATATAATGTCAATATAATTCACAGTCTCAGCTTTTTCAGTGGGAAACACTGTGTATCATCACGGCTGTTGTGTTTTAAAATGTGTTTGTTTTCACATGTAGGTTTTGTTGTTGACACCTGAGGTGTGGATGAAGTAACTGCAGACACTCAGCGGGCAACCTGAGCTCAGGTGCTCCTGTTCCCCTGAGAACTACGTATATATGTCCGTGCAAGTGTGTGTTTGTGTGTGCATGTCTGTGAAGTTTGGTTTCAAAGCGTTTTTTGGGAAATGTTGACCTTGTGAAGACCTTTTGTCCTGGCCACACAATTTGAAATAGCTTTTTTTTAAGGTTAAGACTTTAAGGTTAAGACTTGGTGAGGGTAAAGGGCAAGGTAATGCATTATGTATGCAGGTGTCCTAACTAAGGATGCTGTTCAAGAATGTGAGTGTGTGTGTTTGAGGTAAAGAGACACTGGACCCCGGACTGGTGCACCTGTGGCAGAATGTAATATTCATGGGATGTCAAAGTGCCACAGGAGATGACTCCTGCGTTTCACACAGCAAAGCTTGTTCATCATCTCACATACAAGTGCAGTTTAAGGTGTCAGATAATAACACAATGTCCCCTCTCTCTTTCTCTCTCTCTCTTTCTGTTTGTGTGTGTTTCAGGGCCGAGTGGAAGTGGAAGCTGGCACTGAAAACATGAAGTTTGAAACCGGCGCTTTCTCCTACTATGGAGTCATGGCCCTGAGTGCACCATCACTGGGTGAGACAGTGTACACTCCTGTACAAAGACAAATTAACACAAACTCACACTCTATGCAAGTCTTTTACACACACAAAAATAGCAATAAACAAAGTCTTTTTTTAAGAGCGGGGTGTCAAACTCAATCACAGAGGGGGCCGAAATTAACAACTGTGTCCAAGTCGTGGGCTAGATGAGGTCAAATAACAGAGAATGAAAAAAAAAGAAAGATTATCGATCAAATAGAGAAACAAATCAGTCACTCACTCACTCATCTTCTACTACTTTATCCTCCACATGAGGATCGCAAGGGGCACTGGTGCCAAATCCCAGCTGACATAGGGTGAGAGGCGGGGTACACCCTGGACAGGTCACCAGTCCATCACAGGGCCACATCAAATTTAAAATTAAAGATATACATATTAATTAGTGAAAGCACTGGATACTTACAGTACTTACTTTCATACAAATGAATGGATTGACCCATGGACTACACTCAGAAGAGCTAAATATCAACATTGGACCACTGAATGCTCAGCTGTTTGCAAAAGGTTAGGGCCCATGGATGTTCATTTTTCAGTGAATGATCAGTTAAAATGTTTTTGGAGAGTGGTTACATATAGATGTCGCTGGGTGACATGGGATCTAATCACTGCCCCACGCTGAAGAGAGGAAGGGATTTGTTTCATGAGACATATGGAGGCAACAACAACATTTACATTAATTTACTTTACACTTGAAGTCATTTGGCAAATACTTTTATCCAAATGTATGTGTTTGTTTTTTAAACCGACAACCCTAGGGTTAAGACAAATTCCCTTTCTCCTGGCCACGCACCAGTAATGCTAGACTAGCAAAAACAGGGTGGATCAAAAACACAAAGAAATACCAACAAAATGTTTCAGAATTCTGAATTCCACTGCTCAAAAAAACCTGTTTGACTAGCAGTTTGATGGAATAATTTTTTTTTCTTTTGGCCCCACCCACCCCTGCACTGCCCATGTATACAAACATTTCCTGTCAGGTATGATAGTTTTGCTTGACAGACCCAGAATAATACCATCAACAACAACAAAAAAAATCACCAAAAGTTACGCACTTTAGCTTTAAGTAGGACATGGACCAACATTTGTTAAAATCCTATAATGAGAAACTCACAAAATAATTTTAATGTTGTAACTTTATGTTGCTGTGGCTTCAAGGGACATGGCAGATTTATTTGGGCATCTCAATAAAAATTCACTAATATTTCATGTGAGTGACTTGAGAACATAAAGTCCACTAAAGTACCACAAGGGGGAGCCTGCATCTCTCCAGTCATTCCATGACCCATGATATATCACTAACATGAAATGTTATATATATATATATGTTACTATATGTATCCCATTTGTGATGCAAAACACAAACATTTGTATCTTACCAAAATGTAAAATAAAAATGTGGTCAGGATTTTTTATTGAGACAAGATCATTTCATATTGTCCCATGCCAAGTGGAAACAGTACAAAGTAAATGTCACATAATCCTAAATAGGCTGAGCCATGTGTTTGCTACAGTCTCCTGACGCTGTTACACAAAGTGCTTTGACTGTTGGTCAGTGAGCTCATACTAACGTCAACAGGTCAAGAGGCTTTGGTCCAAATAGGGAAACACTTACTGTTGATCAAGTCCGTCTTCTGTCCTCTAAGCTGACAGTCGACCTGAGAAAAAAAGAATGGCTTGTTGCCTCTGTTCCACTGGGATATTTTTAGATGTCTGTGTGAACAAATAAAGGAAAGGTTTCTGCGGGTCCTTGAAGTCCTTCAAAGTTTGTGAATTTGAAAAAATAAGTAAGGCACATCCAGTCCTTGAATCAGAAAGAATTGGTCCTGCAATGTCCTCAAAAAGTCCTTGAATTTATTGACAACCAAGGTGTGGGAACCCTGCATTGATCACAGTAAGCAGAGATTAACGTTTCTGCTATGTGGCAA
This sequence comes from Brachirus orientalis, assembly GCA_016785285.1. Lineage (NCBI taxonomy): Eukaryota > Metazoa > Chordata > Actinopteri > Pleuronectiformes > Soleidae > Brachirus > Brachirus orientalis. The sequence goes on from JAFBJR010001838.1 coordinate 55,507, forward strand.
GAAGGTTTTTCAAATTTGATCCAGCCACAAAAAATGAGCATGAATCATAGGTATGAGCATGGATATTTGATTATTTGCTTAATCATAAAGATTCGATCAATTACTGTGACTATTGGTAATATAAAGAAATTATTTATCAATGATTACATTTATAAAAACAAGATGGCTGCAGCACTTCATGTGTGTGTGCAGAAGTGACAGTGCGTCATGAAGCTGCTCCTCTGAGCCCAACAAGCTGCGGATATGAAATTAACAAGGTCTGTGAATCAGGGCGGGAAATAACAGTTACTTTTGTAATCGATTAATCTGTTAAATATTTCCTTGATTAATCGAGTACGTGTTCGGCCTCTAAAATATCAGAAAATGTTGAAAATTTTTTTATTATGATTATGATTTTGGGAACACAAACCTCTTGAAACGACTAAAAACACTGCAGTACATATGGCAGGCCTGTAAGTGGCGCTGTAATGCTGCACCAAAACAGAGAGGAAGACATGATAACCATGACAGATACAACAAAAACAAGCCAGGGGAAAGAAAGGGAAATAAAGATAGAAAATAAAAGTTATTTGTTTGTATATGTTTATGTTTTGTTCCTTTTTCCGTGTGGATATTTAGCGACTTCACAGACCCCCCGGCGACCTTTTTCAAAAAAGCGACTAGTGACAAATCTAGCTTTCGGAGAAGGAAATGTTCAGTTCTGTCGCATGGGTGAACTTCATCTAACTGTATTTACTGCGGGCACACTGAGGGAAACAGCATACACAGTAGCAGCAAGTATGAGCCGTGGATGTGCAGAGCAGCTGACTGTGTGCTGAACAATCACTCATCTGTAAAACAAGGTTTTGTTTCAATGTTCTTCTTTCTTTAATCTTTAACACTTTTTTTCAACCCTGTGTGTGAAGTTGCTGAGGACAGGACATGTTCTTGTGATATCTAGTGTCTTCTCAGGCTGACTTTAGTTTTAGGGGTTGGCAACACTGTCAAACAATCTCCAAACACAAGAGTATGATGGAGACAACGGTGACGAAGATAGGTGACAGTGAATTGGACAGTCCCTAAAAAGCCGTTTTTATTTAAAACAGGTCCCAGTGGGAAAATCTCAAAATGCCACCTTTGCATTTTCATGGAGAGGATGTCACAATTGTGATATATAGTTCTGCCTGTTGATTATCTTCGTCGTCACTTTCCTCTTCTTGTGTTTGGAAATTGCTTGGTCTCTTCTGATTATGATAACCTTTATTTTCTTCGCTTAGTCTTAGCCTTTATTCATTCTGTCTTTATGTGGTTGTTTACATTGTTATGTATACTGTGTAGCTACTCCAGTCATCACAAGGTTTTGCACATCTCGCAGTTTTGTTTGCTTAGTAACAACAGATGAAACACAAGCATGGCCCCATACATGCCTAGGTTAAAATGACTAGTCATTGTTAGCAATACCAGTTGGTAAAAACACTTATCATGGTGTTTTGTGCATACAAATAGTGTAGCAACATGTCTGGTTGGTTTAATGTGAAACAAATACGCCAGAAGTGCTAACGGTAACAGTAGTAGTGTTTCTTTGGCTCCTACTTGTTCTAAGCATGGGAAGATGCTCTGCAATTGATCACCAAACGTCCGGTCGGTGAAGACCGATTCACATCAGATTTAGTCGTTTGCTCTCTTAACAGCAAAGATCTTTACAAAAGAAAAATCTACTTCGTGTACATCAAGGTCGAGTGTGATAAGATGTCCTTTTTCTGAGCCCTCTTTGGGGTCATTCAAATTGACATGGCAGCTTAAAGGGTAGCAATAAAATGTAATTAAAGGTCATTTAGAAGAAAAACAAAATGACAGCAAAGTATAGGATAAATAAGATTAGAAATATAATGGAAATACACAAAATAACAAAATGCAATCTGAAGTATGAAGGTGACAGTGTGTGCAAAAACTGTCCTTGACTTTAGGTTCAGTAGACTGTAATTGCTGTTGTTTTTTATAGGACGATAGAAACCCTGGTTGTGATGTGAGTGTCCTGCAGCTTACAGTTTGTGAAAAAGAGAGAGGAACATTGATTTTTATTTGTATTGCCCTGTCCCACAACCTACTTTTTGGTCCTGACCCATAGTTTGAGCAAGACTCATCTAACTGATCAATAATGAATGATAAAATGGCCTCTGTATTTCTGATTTCGCTTTCAGATGATTGGTCAAAGTTGCAGAAGTTTATGGTGACTGGGCAAAAAAAGAAAGGTTGCGCAGTAATTGTTAATTGTAAAAACCTGGGGTGACTTTCCTATTACACTTGTATGAGGAGTGTGAGGTCAAAGGTATTCAGTTGGTTGCAATAGGTGCCACTAAATCCTACTCACTAATCCTTTAAGTATTTTTAAAAGCAAGAAATTAAGTTTTTTTAATATTTTTATTGTCAACATTCTGCATTTGTGCATTTGTGATGGACCTTGTATATGAATGTGCTGCATTTACCTCCTGGTTTTCAATAAACCGGCCCAACTATTTCCGGTGTGTTGTCAGCCAAGGAAGTTACGATCTATGCATAGAGTCCATTGACGTTTTTTGAGAGTTCATGATTTCTTCTGTAACACAGCAATAGACGCAGCGGATTGCAGAGCTGTCCTGTTTGATGTCAGTCTCCTGCTGATTGGCTTCCCTCTGTTTTGCCAGCGCTACTTGCAGGTCCAGTCTTAAAGCTGACTCTTCCTGCAGCTTAATGGAAAGAGCAGTGTTCATTTTCTTCTCCGTCTCCAGCCTCATCCGCTCCACCTGCAGCTCTTCAGCGAGAGACTCCTTCTCTTTACACAGAGATGTGTTCTCCTTAGACAGCCTGGCATTTAGAGCATTGAGGTCACCACTGAGCTCTGCCTCACTCTGGAAATTGATGGAAAGCTCAAGGTTTGCCGCTTTCAGGACCTCCAACTCCTGAAAGAGAGCCTCTTGCACAGCGCAGACTTGTTTGACAGCCTTGGCCTCCTGCTGATGGTCCACCTTATGCTTCTCTAACTGATTCATCAGTTCCAGTCTCCAGCTATGCTCCTTCTGCAGCTCATTGGTGAGAGACTCATTCTTTTTAGACAGAGATTCGTTCATGTTGGTCTCTGTGGCGATGTTGTCAAACAGCTTCTTATTTTGAACCTCAAGGTTGTAAGTGGCCTCCTTCTCCATTTTGAGTCTCTTTGACAGCCTGTGGTTGACTGCTTTCAGGGTCTCCAACTCCTGACAGAGAGCCTCTGTCATGGCATTGGTCTGTCTGGAATCCTCAAGCTCCTGCTGATGGGCCAACTTATGTCTCGCCATCTGATTAATTGACTCCAGTCTCCAACTGCGCTCCTGCTGTAGGTCTTTGGTGAGAGATTCTTTTTCTTTGACTAACAACTCATTCTTTTTTATCTCTGTAGCCATGTTGGCAGACATCTTGTTATTTTGAGCCTCAAAGTTGCGAGTGGCCTCCTTCTCAAGGATGAGTCTATTTGACAGCTCATGGTTGACTGCTTTCAGGGCCTCCAGTTCCTGGTGGAGAGCCTCAATCTCCCGCTGCAGGAAGTCTTTTTCCTTTAGTAAGCATTCACTCAGATCAAGTCTCAAGGTGTGCTTGCCCTGGTGCTTAGCAATGGGAGACTCCTCCTGTTTGGACAGAGACTTGGTCTTTTGGATCTCAGTCTTGAGTCTGGTAGACAGCCTAGCATTTACAGCCTGAAGCTTACCGCTGTGCTCTGTCTCATTCTGGAGTTTGGTGGAGAGCTCGAGGTTTGCTGCTTTCAAGGCTCCCATTTCCCGATGCAGAGCCTCAACCTCATGCTTTAGGCCATCTGTTGCTTTCTGAACAGCCTCAGTCAGCTCCAGTCTGAGTGCATGCTCCTTCTGCAACATAATACTTTGAGACTTAAGCACTTCTGAAAGACCCTCATGAGCATTCTTCTCTTTCTCCAGTCTGGTTCGTTCCTCCAGCAGTTCTTTGGTAAGAGACTCCTTTTCTTTGGACAGAGACTCCTTCGTTTTGGTTTCTATACCTATATCCGCAGTCAGCTTCTTATTTTGGGCCTCCTCAAAGTTAAGTCTGTTTGACAACTTGTAGTTAGCTGCTTTCAGATCCTCTAGTTCCTGATGGAGAGCCTTAAGCTGCTGATGATGAGCGTCTTTCTCTTTTTGAAAGCGCTCACTCAGCTCCTCTCTCAAGATGGGCTCTTTCTGCAGCTCTTCTCTGGAGATTGGCTCATTCTGGTGTGCAGCCTTTAGAGCCTCTTTCAGTTTGGTCAGTGACTTGTTCTTCTTTGTCCCAGTTTGGAGTTTGGTGTAGAGCTCGAGGATTGTTGCGTTCAGGGCCTCCAGCTCTCGACAGAGAGCATCTGTTGCAGTACTGGCTTGCTCTTGGGTGATCTGTTTTTCCAATCTCAAGGTGAGTTTCTTCTGCAGCTGAGCGATTTCAGGAATTTTTGAATGAACAGGACATTTATTTTCTTTGAACAGAGACTCATTCTTTTGGTTCTCTGTAGACGTCTTTGCAGACAGCTCCTCAGTTTTTGGCTTAAGGTTGTATGTGACATCCTTAATGTCAGACAGTCTTTGATCAGCTGCTTTCATTAACTCCAGGTCTTGAATAAGAGCATTATGTCTCTGCTGATAGGTGTTTTTTACTTTTTGCAAGTGTTCACTCATCTCCTGTCTCAAGGTGCGCTCCCTCTGCACCTTAGCAGTGAGAGACTTGTTCTCTTGGACTAGAGACCGATTCTTCTTGGACTCTTTACCCAGCTTGACACTTAGCCTCTCGGATTGAGCGTCAAGGCTATAAACAAACTTCTCCAAAATGTTCAGCTTTTGTCGCAGACTGACATTGGTTGCTTTGACAGCCTCCAGTTCTTGATGAAAAGATGGTGTCATTTCCCTCTCATTCTTGCACTTATAAGCAGGCATTTTCTTCGCACTTATTTATATTGCTCAATCCCAGGATGAAGTCTGTTCTTCCTTGGTGTTGTACAGTAGGTTGGTTGTCGTAGAAGGTCATGTGTTGTTTTGTTAGTGTTGCTGTTGTCAGTTGGCTTCTTCTACTTTTTCTTTGGTGTTTGACAGGTTGACATCCATAATGTTGCATTATTTAATTCTCTTACCTCCTTATCCTTATCTTCTCACCTTAAAGTTTTAATCACCTTGTTCTGTGGAGTTTAATGGCAGTTGGAATACTTGTTATGTTCCATGAATGCCTTCTTGACTCTTCCAGTAATTTCTGGCAGGGTGCACACTGAGAGGTGCAACGCTACCCTCCTCAGGAGAAAATGTTTCTGGCCGCACTTTCAAGTTCTTCAACAGTTTATCGTGGTTCTTCTAATAATAATTTTTGGCAGGCTTACACACCAAAAGATACAACACTGCCCTCCACAGTTTGAAGGTGTCTTGATAAAGAACTTCGAGCAGCTCGAAGTTCTTTATCGCTGCTTTCACAGTTCCTTTCTTGTCTTTCAATATCAACACAGTTCCTCCACCTTCTGCAGATCAACACAGTTCACATTATTTCTTTACCACAGCTTGAGTGACTCTCCATACTTATTCTTCTTCCAATTAGTTCTGGCAGGTTGTACAATGAAAGGTGTTATGCTGCCCTTTTTAATGACTGTCTCCACCACAGCTCTATTTCCTTATTCAACTTTGATGTGCACTTGATCAAAGGCATATTACTAACATGGTTGCTATGGTAACTTACATGTGGATGAAAGAGAGTTGAGGAGCCAGTTGAGGGCAGCATTTCTTTCCATTCATTTTCAATGGTGAAAAAATGACAGCTATGTCAAAGGCCAAGGCGAAGAGGTGTGTCTTATAACGAGCTTTAAAAAAAGGATGTGAAGGTCTCTTGTTGATCAGCAGTTCGTTCTAGAGTTTGGGAGCTATGGCTGAGCGAGCCCAGTCCCCTCTGAGCTTCAACCTAGTTTTAGGTACAGTCAGAATCAGCTGATCAGCAGATCTGAGAGACCGTGATGGAGCATAGAGAGGTATGGTAGAGCAAGGCCATTCAAATATTTAAAAGCAAATAAAAGAATTTAAAAATGAGAACAAAATTGTGTGTCCATTTTAAGGCCAGAATCAATTTTCTTTTGTTTATTACACCTCTGTGAAAAGGTGTCAGGGAGGGTATCAGTTACCGTTGGCTCCGAACAATATAATCTCCGTCTTTTTCACACTGAAGCTTAGAAAGTTAAATGCCATCCATGTTTTGATGTCACTAAGACTTTCTAATAGTGAATTCATGGAATCAGTATTTTTTCCCTTTTAGAGGGACATAAATGTGGCTGTCATCAGCGTAGCAATGAAAAGATATGCCATCTTTCTTGAGGACAGAACCAAGCAGAAGCATATACAAAGACAACAGAAAAGGCTCGAGAATTAAACCTTGTGGCACTCCACAGAGGATGACCCAAAACCGTCAAGGTTGACACAAAAACTTATTCTAATCAGGTAAGACCTGAACCACTCTAAGACTATAAGGCTCTCAGTTGTCATTGATGAGCTGTTATTTTTGACACCTGAATAGTTTGAGGAGAAAAACAGAAAGGAAAAACAATAATCATAATCAAGACTTGAAAATAATGGTGCGGTAATCAGTCATAAGAGTAAAAGATACATATACATTGATGTATTTATACTGTATCGATCAAAATTAGCTTTGAACTGAACTTTAACCTTTAATCTTATGGATCAGTGTGATGAAGCTGCTATGTTCTCCCTTTCTTAATATGTCTTCAAACAAGTTGACAGCTACTGTGTTACTGTGTTAAGTTTTCCTGCTTTAGCTCCTGGACCGTGGTCACATTACACATTAGTGTTATTTGCTGGTGCTCTTACTCAATTACTAACTTGGTGTGCACGCATACACACCATGGCCCTTTACCGAGCCGCAGCACTCTTACATCAGTACAGTTATAATAGCAGACTCGGGGCTCGTACACACAAGAAAGAGTTTAGGAGAATCTGCAAAAGGTTTGTTTGGTATTGGCTTTTTGTCTACACATAATCGGTATTTTGGGAGCCCTGAAATGCTGAAAAACATCTCACAATGTCACCTCTACATGGTTCTGCTTTAATGTTGGCATTAAAGTCCACTATTTTCTTCATCTTGTGGTACCTTGTATAAAATGTTTAACCGCCAATTTTGTGCAACAGTTGTGCGCCAGAAATTTACAGGACATATTTATGAAATGCACTACTTGCATAAACACTAAGGGCACTATCAAGGCCTGCCACTGAGTGCAAAATAGACTACCCAAATGCAGTTTAAATTTTTTTTTAAAAAAAATTAACTCTTACAAACTAATAAAAAGGCAAAAAGAAAAACTCAAAATTAAAAATACTTTAAAAACACAGGGAGTATAAACATAGGAAACAGGAACAGACTGGACTAAAACAAAGTGACCTGAAACAAATAAACTAATACATTATTAAACACATGTGAGAGTAATTAGACTCAGGTGAATCACACGAGGCCAGGGCAGACAATCATAGGGAAGACAGGACATGAAGCAAAACCTGACAAGGTACACACAAGGGAAAACTTCAAAATAAAACAGAAAACAAGGGACTGAAAACCAGACACAAACAACTAAGCTTTTTTACAAAATGCAAATTTAATGTGCGTCCTAGTGCAATATTACTGTTATACACACAGCCAATTTGTGGATAACAAATTGTGTGTGGATCACCACACAGCTAGTGGTTAACAAGAATGTGTGGTGTATAGCTGTCCAACAAGGTTGTGAAATTGTCCAACTGTGCCCTTTTTATATAATTCATGATGTATGAGTTGTCTAGTGTTATACATGCATTTTGTTGCATGTGTTTGAATTAGGAATGTAAGTGTACATAATTTTATATTTTAAGTTGCCCTTCTCTTACAGTTTTTATAGACAAAAACTATAGTTTAAAAAGTAACATTTGAGCAAACAAACATACTCTCTTTTAAAAGGTCTTTAAAAGTCAAAACCTCGGGCTATGGGAGCCAATTGTAGTGATCTTCACTGTGTGACACAGCGTGCGATGGACGAGTGACTGATGGCAATATTTTCACCAAATCAGAACATCACTTCTTCCTTTTTTTGGCCAAAGAAATACATAAACACAGCGATGTGGTGGACCTCCAGCAATCTGTAAGACGTAAAACAAATAAACCAGCTCACCTTTATCTCTTTGCCCTCTTCCTCCCCCCTCCTCTTTCTCAGCAGTCTCCCCTCCACTCTCCCCATCTGTGGCATCACCCCCTCCGCGACGCCTCTCTCTTAAAAGGTTTTCTCTGTTCTCTCGTTTCCCAGGTAAACACTGACTCACATGGGTTTCCCTCTTTAACCCGATTTCACCATTTCCTCCTGTTTTCATCCTGCTCAGAGCCCCGATCCAGCAAGTTTGTACACAGCCAATTATCTGGTTTTGAAAATATGGAGTTAAACAAAAGACCTGGATTTTAACTTCAGCTTATGTTGACTCTTATTTTGATGTTCAAATGTGGTTCCGCTCTTATGCTGAAGTCATGTCTATGATGTCACATCATGTCCGTGTTCAGCAGCCAGGCGTAGTTGGTTCACGACGAAGGAAAAGCTTATCATCTCTGTGTAGACACTTGGAGCTTTTTGACACTAGATGTTTTATCAACAGACACTGTTTATAAAAAGAAAAGGCTTGGATTAAAGGAAGGAAGGAAGTTGGTCTATTGCCACTCTCGCGACGGACACGAAAACACCCAAAAATAGGACAAAAATAGTATGAGTGTTGAAATAATATTTCTAAATCGCCAAATTTTTTGTGTGGGGAGTTTATTTACCGCCACACGGTTGGTGTTGTTGCTTAGCCCTCTTGCCTCTGCAGCAATGAGACCTGGGTTCACAACCCAATCGGAACAAGGGCCTTTCTGTAAGGAATTTGCATGTTCTCCCCAGTGTTTTTTGGGTTTTCTCTGGCTTCCTCCCAGAGTCCAAAAACATACAGATTTGGGGATTAGGCCAGTTGGACACTCTAAATTGCCCATAGGTGTGAATGTGAGATTGGATTATTGTCTGTCTCTATGTGACCCTGTGATGGACCGGCGACCTGTCTAGTGTGTGACCTCACCTTTCGCCCTTTGTCAGCTTCTCCCACAAGATTTAAATGAAGACCTGAAAGGTTTTATCAGTTCAGCTCTCAGAAAAGTTACTTGTGTTAGCAGCTTTAAAGCACATAATATTTACACTAAGTTTCCCATGTATTCAGATTCAGCTAAGACACTAAAACTACAGTGAGGGGTCTCCGTGTTATGTGATCCTGCTGGTACATTGTCAATATCATTACCTCTGTCTCTTTTTGCTGGGAACCACATGAATTTAAAAGTAGATGTGTCTTTCACTCACATCTCTCACGTGCATTGTGAACATTCTACTCTGTTAACATGGTCACTGCATTAAAAAAATGAATGATAGTAGCAGCGACGCACATGCAACGCATCCTTCACACCAGACACAAATTTAGCTTTGCATTACTCCCATAATTTATATAGCTGGATAATTAGTTTCAGGGGCTAAAAAAGCGTTTTTATTTATTTATTTTCAATTAATATTTTATAATTTTAGTGTAACACAGTTTGTAATTCTGCACATCCGAAAACTTTCCCAGTGGATTAGTGCATTAAGTTACCATTATGTTAAATTAGACTCAAAATTACCATTGATGGCCTGTGACCAGCATGATCCTGGAATTATATTAATGAAAAGTTACACTACTGTAAAGCAGATGACAGTAGCAAATCAACAATGTAGAGCAACTTGCACAACTATCACTTGATAAAAGACCTAAATTATTTAGTAAGTCTTTGGAAATGTGAACCTTTGAACCTCTTGAGAGTCACGGCAGCTGGAACAAATCCCAGCTCACACTGGGAGAGACGCAGCATTGGACAGGTAATCAGCTTATCACAGGGCTAATACATGGAGACAAACAACATAGATAGATAGATAGATACTTTATTGATCCCGAAGGAAATTGAACATTCACATATATGGTCAATGTAGACACAAACTTGAAAAATAGAAATTGAGTTGCAGCTCACAAACATCAGGGATCAAGCGTGGAATAAAGTTAATTTTTTTTTAATGCTGTCATCTCAAATTTATTGCATACAAATCAGCAACTGATCATCAATCAGAAAATCAATTTTTAATCGAATCTTTACCCAAGGAATCAGAATCAAATTAATTAATGAGATTCTAAAAGATTCATACCAAATGTATTAACAGTGTCTGAAAACAGTGGACATTACCAGAGACCAGCCGAGATTCATGAAGATAAAGGTTTCTAATTTTGAATACATTTAATATTTTGTTTTAGGGCAAAGTCTCTGAAAGTGCTCTCGTGGCTCTCTGCCCATTCATTTAGACAGGAGTCTGGTCTTATTAGCCTTAAATAACTGCTCTGGGAAGTGTTGCTAAGATGTCAGTTAGTGGCAAAACATGCTTGTTGCAGTATTTTGGTACCAGTCTCACATTATTACACCATAAAATGAAGTCGGTCACTCATGCTGGATGGGGCTCCTGATGTGACACCCTGTGTATTTCTGACCCTGTCCCAATCCATATCCCCTCAGCCAAGTGATCCGTGGTCAGATATTCACGACTCCTGAGACGTTACATCAAAATGAGGAGGAGGATCATTTAACTGTGGTCCTTTGGGGTTAAAGGAATAGTCATTCTTTGAGAAAAATATGCTTATGTCTTTCTATCTTAGAGTTAAGAGAAAAAGAGTAAAACCACTTTCTTAACTGTATCAAGTAATATGGAGCTACAGTTACTGGAGCTCAGCATAAAGTTTGGGAACAGGAGGACACAGATCTTTTTTTTTTTTTTCTAACTACAAGCAAGAAACCAAAAGTTTCCAATAATGTTGTACTATCCCTTTAAGCACAGATGCTCTTCTGAGCTGAGGTTCTCTGATCGTCACGAGTAGCTTCTCTCCTCTGACGCAAACTTCCCGTCCTGCCCCTACGTCACCCCCGTCCATGACGTCACTAAAACAGCCAATGAGAGAGGTTCCTGCTCTGAACTCACACTGGGCTGCTGCAGCCACCAAACGCTCTGACAATGCACTTTGCCTCATCACATTGGCATCTTTCCTCTTCATAACCAACACTCCTCACGCCATTATTGACATTAAAATGTGTGTGTGTGTGTGTTCTCACCCCAGTTAACATCAGTGGGCTGCTTTCATGTTACCCTCTTGTTTCCGTCTCTTTTCTTCTCTGTGTTTTTTCCCGTTTCAATGGCTAAGTGTGTGTGTGTGCGCGATGCCTCTTTGTACGGTGGCCCTGAGAGCTCAACACACAGCAGCTCGAGAAAGTGGATTCAAATACCTAAAACATAAGCAATACAAAAAATTTGAAAATATTCACACTTTTAGCATTAAAGGGATAGTTAAAGTTTTTGGAAGTGTGCTTGTATGATGTACTGATGATAAAGCACCAGACCTATTCTTAACATTTAGAGCTTAAGCAGGCGTAGATTTTGCCAGGTGACTCCTTTAAATGGTCAAAGCAGGGGTCTCAAATTGGATTTGAGCCGATGTGATAGTCAGCATCGGTATCGGTTTCAATACTGGTCAAAATCACTGGATCGGAAATCGGACAGATAAAAAAAAGTAAAATCCCATACAATCCAATAATCCTATATATTGCATGCTTCATTTTGTACAGAATAAAAATGTCAATGAAACAGCATTTTAGTTAAGTCATGTTTTGGGCGCTTTATTTCTGACTCAGCACGTGTTGTTAACAGCTTCATCGGACTGTATTTGGTATTGGTAGATACTTAAGTGTGTTATACTGCTAATGGACACAAGAAAGTGGTACTGTGGCATCCCCAGTTTTAAACTAGGCTAAAACCACTTTGTCTCACGTTATGCAACCACAAAACTATTCATTTGTTACTGTGATTTTTCTTCTGAATTGGGTTACTTAACTGCTATTCGCCATGTTTTGAGCTCCCAGGGCCACCGTACCAAATTTGATCTGATTACATTTAAATAAATAAATAAAAAAATAAAATCTTCGCCCTCACGCTCACTCTTCTCTGTCAATCCTAGAGTTCCGTTCTCCGTCACACGGGGGAAACCTCAACCGCTCTGCATCGCTGAGCTGTGCTGAGCGTGCTCCAGAAGGAGGCTCAGTGAGCGGCAGCCACACTCAGATCCCGGGCACCCCCTGCCAGTACATACCGGACTTCTGCGTGCGAGCTCTCACTGACCTGCAGTTTGTAAAGGTAACTTTAGGTGTCAGTAAGTAGCAGTCACACGACTCTGCATCACTGCAGCAGTTTATTGGTTTGATTTGCATTTACTGTGTTTTGTGTTTACATGTTCCTGCTTACGACTTGGCATTTTCATGTAAGCAAGTATTTATCATGAATAAACCAGAAGGAGACACTTCTGTTGTCCAGGAAACCTCAAAGGAAGAGGTTTATTAGGTTAATGGGGACAGTTGTTACTATTTCTAAAATAACAGGGTTGTGTAATATGGTCTTAGATTTTAGATATCATTATATTGTTATAAGGTATTTGTGATGACTTTTCCTGGTTTTAAAGGCTGTTGCATTGATAGATTGATATTTATTATGTTGAATAAACGAGTGAAATGCACTAATTAATATAAAATAAATATGATGTATTGATTAAAAATACATTGAATGAACAAATGTGTGTATATATGTGTATATATACACACACACACACACACACACGTGTCTGTATATATATCACTTAATAACAATTAAGCATATAACGATTTGTTTTATAGCAGAATTTTACCATATCTAACACACAAATATTTGTCATTTAACATTAAAGGTCAAATAATTAAACCAGGTACTATCTGAAATGAAAGGCAATAACTGTATTTTAAGAATATAATACAGATCATAAACCAGAAGGTTTCTCACACAGTGCACTAACTTATTGCAGACATGAAAGCTTCCAAAAATGATGGTAATTTTGTGGTCAGTATTATGGCAGATTTTGTCCATTCTGACGTTAAAAGCTACCTCCGTCTATGACTGTGTGCAGCTTTTTGAAATTCCCTGGTCTTTGATTTTGTTTTGTCTGTTCATGATTTTCAAGAACCTTTTATTATCCTCTAGGGGCAATTAGTTTCACAGCCAGTAGCAACAAACATGCACAACAAGACAACAAACACATCAACCTGGACTGTTCTGGATCTGCCAGGATCAGTCTGGCTTTTTTCAGTGACCTCCCCTTATGTAGACCAGTGAGGTTATTTAGGGCTGTCTGACAATTCCCAACACCTTTTTTCTTAGCTTGTACCTGATTTTCTTGCCATTCCACCAATGCCAATTGGAAGCAAAGCCTATAAAAAATACAAACACATCACGAAAACCCCTTTAAACTTGTATTTAATGCATTAATCAAGCTATCTTGAGTTTTCCAGAGCATTTTCTGGTTTCTTTGCTCCATATAGCAAAAAAAGTTAAAACGGAATAATATTTGTTTGTGGATAAAATAAGGACATTTGAGCACAACATCATGCAAGGTTTGGGAAATGATGATCAACAAGAGTTTACATTCCCTGGTGTATGCAGATTTTTGCTGTCTCCATGCTACATCAGTCACTGCTGAGAGACATTTGACTGTCTTCCAAAAGCACCCTGTCCAGGGTTTACCCTGCCTTTCGCCCTACGTCAGCTGGGTTTGGCACCAACAGCCCCGCAACCCTTATGTGGAGGATAAAACAGTAGACTATGAATGAGCAGTTTATCTTTATTTAGACCTGGTGTGAATAAATATAACACATTCCTACTTCAAACATATATTTAAACGTGTGTTTTGAAAGATTATTTGACCAGAGGAAATGAGATATTGCTGTTGCCATTGCTTCATTACCTTTTTTGTTATTACTTGTGTATTGTCACCTGTAGATCACTCGTGCTCAGTACCAGAACGGTCTCCTCGCATCCAGGCTTGACAGCACGCCACAGTCTCCAGAAGGAAGCCACACTCATCTGGACAAGTCTGTCTGTTTGCCCCCTGTCACACCACCGGGGACGCGCACTCCACTGCCGCTGGCCACGCCCCCTGTGAAGCGACCACCCTCTAACGCTCACCCGACACCTCCAGGCAGCCGCACTGCTCCACCGCAGATTTCCTCCTCCACCAGCCGCAGGCCGAGCCATCCTCTGGCCCAAACCGCTCCCTCTCCAAACAGCCACACCTCCCTCTCCCAGAACCCCTCCTCCACCGTGAGCACGGCTCCAGTCGCCCTCAGCCCCCAACCAAATCTGCCCCCCAAGCCCCAGCAGTCCCCGGAGAATGGGCTGGGAGAGACCACGGCTCTGCTCAGTGAGCGGCAGAACTGTGTGGACCCCCGCAGAGCCAGCCGTGCCCAGGCACACCCCCACACACACAGTCATGCACACACTGAAAGCACCATCTAACTAATTGTGAAAATCCCTGGAGGAAAACCAAACTACCCACATCACATAAAACCCCTGGAATAACTTCCTCTTCCTGTTTGCTTGTTGTCCCCTAAACTTTTCCTGCAGACGTTAGGGGGGGGAAGCTGCGGATCAGCACACGATGTGTATTTTATACACAGAAATCCTCCTTTATCCACTTCGTGCATGCTCCACCCCTCACCTCACCTCCGCTGACAAAAGATGAAAAACAGACGACAACCAAGAGCGAAAGAACAGGGAATGCTAGTACAGTTACAGACTTTTGCTATGTTTCCATCGTGGTACCGTTCGGTTTGGTACAGTACGGTTTTGAATGGACAAGCCCTGAGTCAGGCTTCGTTTCGACTGAGAACAGTACCTTTAGTTGGTAGGTGAGGTGACGTCTGTGCCCGATGGCCGCATCAGTGAGATAGAGTACATAGCTTGACGTCATACTTTGTATGAGAATAGACTACGGGTAAGAAACCCTGGTTTCAAGGGACTGACATTTTTTTGTCAACCAGTCAGCTGTTGTCGCTACATCTAGACTGCACCATCCCATTTTACTGTGGTACCTCAAGGGTAGGGTGCCAACGATTGAAATGGTAACGGAAATGCAAAAAAAAAAAGCCTCATACTGTACCAAACTGAAACGTTCCACTCGGTGGAAACATGGCTATAGAGGGAGGTGTGTGTATGTGTGACTGTGCATATTTGTGTGTGTTTAAAATGTCAGTTGACCCTAATGACAAAGCTAGGTTTTCTAATTTAGCTTTGAAAATAATTCTTCTTATCGAAAGTCCTGAGGCTTACGGTGTGTTCACACTGCACAGGATGTGATTTTCCGTATCACATTACTCACACAACAATGGCCAATGGATCATTCATGTTAGGGCCCCAACTTAACTTAATTATATTAATCGTTTGGTCCATAAAATGTCAGAAAAATTCAAAAGAATCATGTTTTCCAATGTCTTGCTTTGGCTACAAACCAAAATTATTTAGTAAATTGTTTCAATTATAAAAAGCTGTCAAACTGATGAACTGATTGTAAAATTAGTTGACAGTTAATTTACTAATCAATTAATAAGCGATTATTTGTTGCAGCCATGTAAGTGTAACACAGGTGAACAACTCGTGACCAAGAGCTTGAAACAAGTGGCACACACACGTACAGTATTTTCAGAAGTAACTGCAAAGTAAATGGCACAACACATTCATTCACTCCCTTTTTTACAACCATCCCTGCTAACAGCCATGTTTGACCGAGCTGTGCTCACCCACCTGCTTGGCTGTATGTAACACACTGACTTTAAAAAAATCTCAACTACCCCTTTAAATTCATGAAACTCAATTCATATTCACTTCTATTCCTGCTGATAAATTCAAGTCAGACAGTTTAGTGTTGGATCATTTATTCTGACTGTTCAGTTTGTGAGACAGCTACATGGCCACAAGGTGGTGCTGCTGCTCTCTATAGCGTACTTTTCCACCTTCTCATATTAGATAATTGTGTCTTATTTGTTTAAGCACTTTTTAAAGACATGGAGAATTATAAAGTCATTTTTAAAAGAAATAGAGGACTCATTGTGTCATTATGTAATAAATCAATATATAATTGATTAGTCTGTTCTTTTAATAATGAAATCAAGCTAAAAAGAAATATCAATAATCTTCAGCTTAAATGTAATTCTGATTTCTTTGATCCCTATAACAAAGATATTATTAAAACTGAATCATTTTAGTTTGTGGACAAATCAAGACATTGGAGAACATCCTCATGTTGCAGGTTTGGAAAACACCAATCAAACATTTTCTAACATTTTGCGGACTGAACGACAGGTAATCATGGAAATAATAATCGAGTATTAAAATTATCATTAGCTGCAGCCCGAGTTTTATTGGCCTTGGTGTGAACTGATCTTGTTTGGACATGAACGGAGAGTTTACATTCCCTCCTGGTGTGTACAGATCACGGCTGCCTCCCTCAACTGTACGACACCGGTCGCTGCTGGGACACGTTTGCCTCAGTTTTCCAAAGAGCGAAAAACTTCCACAAAGCTATGACGTTGAACAGTCAAGGTTTTATTTTTTTAAGTATGTGTGAATTTTGTTGCAGATCATCTTGTTTTTAACCGAGTGTGTTTGGTGGACTTTGGCTTTATTTAGGCCTGGTGTGAATCAATGAATATACCTGTGTCCATTTACACCAGTGGATACTTTTAATTTGTTTTGTTTCTGCAGACCATGCTGTGGTTTTCCAGATTATTTTCAACACATTTAACAAATTTTAATAGCTGAATCAATTAAGTAATAATAGCCTTTTTTTGAGAAAACAAAACAAAACTGTTAATTAAATGCCAGTAAGTTAACTCTTTTAAAGTCTGTAACATTTACAGTGGCACACCTGAGTGTGGAAGTTCTTTCCCAAAGCCTACAGGAATAAATAGAAACCAATGAGTGTCTGAAAAGTCTGAAAAATTCCATGTAGTCCATGGTAGTTGGTACAATATAAATTTCCCATGGTTTGTACCTGACGAGCTAAAATGCCGATATGTACCTTTATGCCACTGTTACTAGTGCTGTGAAGGTGGGCGTGTTTCTGGCCCACTTCCTGACCAAAGCAATATGTCAATTTAATTTATTTCATTTCCAAGAGTGGTATCCAGTTGACATATACATATAAACGTTGTGTGTGTTTCATACTAAGTGACATTTATGTGACACTCTCTTTGTCGTGTTATACTTTAAAAGGTTTACCCTGTTTAGTTTTGCATTCTGCGACTACACGTCGAGGCGCGACGTACGTTACCAGTTACCACCAAATATTTTCTCACTGTGAAAACGAGCTCTGGCTCGAAACTTGACACGGTCAACGCGACTTTAACGGCTGAGCCCTACCTGGACCAGACCTTAGCTGCCATGTACGGGCATGACACTATGACCCGACTGAGGTCATGCACTGACAGGTGACCCGATAACCCCGTCCGCGTCATGTCTTTGACTGGGACTTGATAGAGTTTGGAAAACCTACAACTGTATGACACTTTTCTTTCTTTGTGAGTGTTTGAAGGGATTATTTTATAAACATGGCACTTTGAGCAACATTTCGACGTGTGTGCAGATGATGAGGATTGCACCATGTAAACCTGTATTTGGGGGATGCTTGCTTGTTGTCCAGTGGACAGACCAGTGGACGCAGTGATAAGGAGATTTACGTGCTCACTCCTCGCTCTTGCCTGGGTGACGGGGCCGAGCTAAGACTTTAAAGCTGCTAGCATGTTAAAGCTACCCCCATTTTCCCCCATGTATGCTGTGAGACTCAAACAAGTTAAGCAACTGTAAAGAGAAATGATTTTGTTGAAATAGCAGAGGATATTTATTTGAAAAGGTACAAGTGGGAAGAGCTATCCCAATGTACAAGCCAGCACTGATTTGAAAACACCTTTAAGTTGTGTAGCATAAATTTGAAAAATGTAATATTTAATGTATTTAAGATTTGTTTCTCCCTGAGAATTTTTATTTTTTGGAGTGAAATGAACAGGCATGGACTAACACGTTGGTAGTCCTGCACTACAACACCAAGAGCCATAGTGTTCACTGTATCACCTGGACCAATGGGACCTGGGGGTTGAACCAGATACTACTTTCCCCGAAACCACCATGTCTGTCAATGCATTTACAGTCAACACAGAAGCTAAACCACTGACAAACATCTCAGATTTGAATTTATAAGCAACCCTTTTATTGTAACAAAATCTCCGATTTTGAAATAATGAAGTTCGGAAGATTTTACCAGCCAAGTAGCGGCACAAGTTCTTTTGTGTAATCTGAAGTCCTAGTGCGGTCGCTCATTATTTACGCTGAAATGTTGTTTTACTTTTAGCAACTCTGGATCACATAGAAATTCCACAAAACTCTCTTGCTGTGTTTCCATCATGGTATGGATCAGTTTGGCACAGCACTGTAGAGTTGGTTCGGACTTGCGTTTCGACTGAGAACAGTAGTTTCGCTCGGTATCCGGGGTGAGGGCTGGAGCGTAGCCTGGTGCTGTACTGGTGCTTTGAAAGCGACACAAAAGACAACGACACAACGGACACAACAACAAAACGTCAAGCTTTGTATGAGAACAGACAGTAGACAATACATTCCATATATTTCCACCAATTGCAAGGGAGTGATGTTCTTCTGGCGCAATCACCTGACTTTTGTGGGTGGAGCCGGTCTGACCGTACCGTACCATTTTACTCTGGTATCCCAAGGGTGCCAAAGAATGGAACGGTTAGGGCTGGTTATTTTGGTACTATTCCTAATGGAAATGCAGAAACATGCCGACCTCACCGTACCAAACGGAACCGCTGCACTCAGTGGAAACGCGGCTTTAGATGACCGGATCACCATGAAGAAAACGGTGTAGTGTGAACTAGGCTTTAGTGGGTTTCAGACCTCCATTGCTATTTACTGTCGTTAGCAAACTAAAGAATGTCATGTGATACTGCGAAAGATGCCGGGGCTTTGAAATCACGTATTCGGACATTTTGTGTCAGGCAGCCCCAGACAGTTGCCTCATTTGCGGTGTCCCCTGCATCAGTTATCGACGTATCATGAGCGGGATGCTCTCACTAAAACCACAAATCAACTGTCGAGGGCACAGCAGTTTCTTTTCCCAACCAAACACATGCCTACGTGTTACATAATATTATTCGTCATACATGGTTTATGAAATGACCATATATTAAAACTATGTCCGGGCCTTGTTTCATATTATGGATATGTTTCTTGAAGCCTGGGGCCCTACTCAACAGAGGAGAACTCTGTGAAAACCGTACATTTTATTTATTCTGCAGGTCAATCTACTCATTGCAAATACACATTTGACATAGCCTTATCCTGCATTTATAGAAAATGAATATAGACCTGCCTGCTGGTTCATAGAGGTCTCATGTAGCGGTTTATCCTGTACTGGTTTCCAGTGAAGCCACTGGCTGGCTGTGGGAAATGTGAAATCAAATACTCTATGTAATAATGTTGTATTTATTGTGAAACATTTTATTTATTGTTTGCTCTCTTTTATTTTGATTACACACCTGAATGGTGCAGTTCTGTGAAATGGGCTTCCAGCTGTTAAGGAAACGGCTTTTATTTGGTCACTTTACCCTGAAACACTGTGTTCATCTTTTCTCTGATTGCTGTTTGTGTTTTTGTTGTGAGTTTTGACTGTAAATACTCTGTACATGAAGACACGGGGCATTTCTGTGAAGCAGAGAGAGAGAGAGAGAGAAATGTTGACAATAGCTCTATTTATAAGGACAGATGTTATTTTACATTAATGTATTTCTGTCGTTTGACCCGGAAAGGCATTGCAGAGCAATAAACATTGCACAGATTTGACCTCAAATCACTTACTCCTCTTATCTTCCGTAGCTTCTACACCTTCCTCGTCGTCATTTGTGAGAACCGAAGCCGCTTCCTCTGCCAAACTCCTTGATCCTCTCTCCTCCTCTGTCCATTCATAATCCTGGATCTCCTTTTCCTCTCTCCTCCCTTCCGTTTGACACTTCTCACTCCCCTTTTTCTTATCTAATTTTCACTCTGCCCTAACCTTGACAGCACCTCCTGTCATGTTGATTTTTAGCCCTGCAACAGTGGGATGATTAGAACTTAACAGAAGTTAAATATTTTCTGATGCACGGTTTCTCAGGCCACTTGGTTTTTTCCACACTGTGTATAATTTACAGGTGATCTTGAGGGTTTATGTGTGTGAAGAGTGAACCACAACATGTTTTTGCATCTGCATCATCATACAGACAATCATTTCTTTGCAAACTGAAAGACATCGATCCAGTATCTTTTTCCAGATTCGAGAGTTGCACTTGCAGATTTTTGAAGGGACTGAATCGCAGGTCCCATGGGCCAAATGTGGCCCCCAAATCAACTACATGCAGCGTGCCACTTAAAGGTGCAGTGTGTTAAATTTGGCAATTATTAGTGAAGTTGCATGTTGCAGCTGAATATTCCTCACCTCACCATTCCCTTCTAAGTGTCCTGGAGAATCTTTGCAGCCTTCATTTATCATTTAATCTCAAAAGATATTTAGTTTTATTGTGGGCTATTGTAAAGGCCTGACCCTGCTCTCATTATAAATATAAAAGGCTCATTCTGGGGTAATAAAAAACAACAATTCTTGCTAGGAGGACTACTTAAAAATAGTATAATCATTTTATTATTTCTTTCTTTGAAATTAAAAAAAAAAAAATCCCCTAAATTTTACATAATGGACCTTTAATTGTGTCATAGTGAAGACATGGCCTGCAACTTCCTCAGCCTTGTAAACATAGAATTGTTACCATACTATCATAAACACAGAATATTATACGAAATGTGTTAGTAATACTTTTATAAGAAATATTTAGTTATTAGTTCACATGATCAAGTTCAACATGAAATTATATAGAGTTTTCTGGCCTTTTTATAGAGAATATTAAGGATAATACAAAAACTTTTTGTATTATCTATTGTTAGCTGAAACCGTTTATTATCAAACAATCGCGTTTGTTTTTTTTGTTTTTTTCATTCATTCATCATAACGACAACAGACATGTTGAAATGACCCTGATCAAAAGTTTACATAACCTAGTTCTTAATTCCATGTATTGGCCTCTTTCACATCAATGATGAGGAACTTTATTTTCTCAGACGGTAAATCTGTCCATGTTTCTTGTTAAAAAAAACCTCCACTTCCTGTAAATTCTTGTCTTTCAAGAACTACACATTTCAGATCTCCCCAAAGTGGCTCAATGATATTGAGGTCAGGAGACTGAGATGGTCACTCCAGAACCTTCACTTTTTTCTGCTGTAGCCAATGACAGGTCAGCTTGTCCTTGTGTTTTGGATCATTGTCATGTTGGAACATCCAGGTACGTCCCATGTGCAGCTTCTGGACTGACGAGTGCAGATTTTCTGATCACATGCTGCATTCATCTTACCATCAGTTTGGACCGAGTTCCCTGTGTCTTTGTAGCTCCCACATCCCCAGAACATCAGTGATCCACCTCCATGTTTGACAGTAGGAATGTGGACTTTTCATCATAGACCTTGTTGACTCCTCTCCAAATGTGACGTCTACGGTTGTGACCGTAGACGTCACATTTTGGTCTCGTCACTCAAAATAACTTTGTCCAAGACGTTTTCAGGCTCGTCTCTGTTTGGTGTGTAAAAGGGCTGACTTGTGGCATTGGTGTAATAATGACTTTCTCCTGGTGACTCGACCATGCAAGTGCCTCCTTATTGTGGATCTTCAAACAGCCGCACCACTTTGTCAGCTGAAGTTATTAGTGAAGTTATTACATCCTGAACAATTTTCCTGGCAGTTATGGCTAAAATGATTGTTGGTCTGCCTGACTGTGACTTGGTTTCAACAGATTCCCTCATTTTCCACTTCTTAATTAGAGCTTAAACACTGCTGATTGTCATTCTCAATTCACTGGATATCTTTTTATGTCTGTGTGTTAACTGTTATCAGGCCAAAACCTCCAGTCTATGGAAACTTTTGATCAGGGTTATTTGGGTGGTTTCTGTTGTCACCAAACCATTAATCATGAAAGCCAAATTTTTTTGTACTGTCATTTATGTTCTCTGAAAAACGGCAAAAAAATTCAGAAATTCTGCCAGGGTATGTAAACTTATGAGAGCAACTGTATAAGCCCGTTGTCCACGTGTTATTACTTATCTAAATTTAGATCTATTAGATATTGTTTTTTTTTATATTAAAATATTTATTTTGCATCATAAATATTATATTGTGTGTGACGTATACATCATACACTTACTTTGAAATTCTGTCAAATATAATAATGAGTATCTTTGAACATAATGGAATACTCATTTTGCCCACTGCCTGCTGAAGTAGTTTTGTTCCCCCCCATTTTTCTTCTCTAGGACGGCCCACTTTTGACCAGACTAGATGCTCGTGGGTCCACGTCATTAAGGCCTGAGCACCGACTGGTGCAAAGCCCTGTTGTATTTGGTGTGATTATTCCTCCCCATCGTCTTTTTCTTCTTTCTTTTTTCATTTTCATTTTTGAGGGTCTTGTTTGAGGCTGTGGGGCCTTGGATTCATAAATGATTGAATATATTATGTCTTTTATTGTAATGGTTAAGTGGAGCCAAACATGGATTGTATAACTTAAACAACGTGTACATATTATTTTATAACTACTGTTAGAACTCTATGAGGTTAATAAACCTGAGACAGTCTCCTTGATTCATATCTGTCAATCACCTCGGCTGGAGTGCAGTTTTTCTGGTGTATTTTTTGTTTTTGCAAAACCCCAATTCCAAAAAAATAAATAAAGCAAAAAAACAACAATTTGCGAATCTCTTAAACCCATATTTTATTCCCCATAGAACATGGACAACATATTAGATGTTAAAGCTGAGACATTTTACCATTTCATGAAAAAGTATTAGCTCATTTTGATTTTGAAATAAATGGCACAAATCCAAACTGACCGGAGGAGCATTTGACAGCAAATTAGGTTAATTGTCAACAGGTCAGTGACTCGGTGACTGAACTTGCTTGAATATTTCAGAGAAGGAGAATCTCTCAGATGTAAAGATGGGCAGAGGTTCTCCAATCTCTGACAAACTGTGTCCAAAAAAATGTGGAACGATTTCTTCCTCAACATAAAATTGCAAAGATCCCACCATCTACAGCAGGGGTGCCCAATTTGGGGCCTGCGGGACACATTTGGCCCCGGTTCCTTTTTTTTGGCCCACCTGGTTTTTCCCATCTGTGTCGTCTGTGCCAGCTGCTGGGAATTTCTGTCCCAACGGCTCCAAAGGGTTAACTGCAGTTCACTTTCTGACCACATATTATATGGGGGGCGCTGTTGAGTTCCTGGCTCTGCCTCTCATCAGGCTCCTGACACGAGTGAGGAGCAGAGGTTATAATGGAGCGCTGTAGTGTCAGACAGTGGCACACGGATAAAAGAAAGTTCAAAAACAGTGAAATCTCTTCCTCTGCAGTGACTTATCTGTAGACAGAGAGTGGCACTTTTAAAAGAATACAACATTCGTCGTCATTATGAAACCAAACATTTACCTCAGTTCTTACTGTCCAATTCCCAAGTCATTACTCAGTCTAATTTCATATTAAGTTTTAAGTAAATTCCCTCTGGTTTCACAAGTTGGACCATCCTGTTTTCAAATCGCTTAAAAGACACAGTGTCATAAGGGCATGTGTTATTACTCCATTCACATTTTAGTTAATTTTATGGTGAATCAAATTTTTGGTTACACACAATAGACCATATCCAACTATTTTCAACTTGCTCAATCTACCAAAGCATCTTTAGTCACATAGTCTGAAAGGTTGTGTCCCTTTCAAATACAGTATGTTTCTACCTAAGATAATTAAGTGTGTACAATAGTTTTTGTCAAAATACGATAATTTTAAAGTGACAGTACAATATTTCTGTATTTTGCATCTGGCAAGACTGGAAGGGACACAACTCCAAACCGTAAAAGGCCATTTAGTAAAAACAATATTTTTTAAATGACTATTCACACAACTCCCAAAGTGTATAGATTAAGGAGAGTAACGGTCATTACAAACACAAAGAAGAGCACAAAGAAAAACCTCATGCTGAAAAATAATTACAGTGCTTAACCTACTTAATAATCGAATTTGGTCTGCGGCTCCGAAACGCTGTTTGTCACTGAAGCTTGGGACACAGATGAGCTAGAAGAACTCAGACTCAAAATGCTAACGGTTTCCTAAAGTAAAACTAACTGACAACTGCTGCTCCAGTCCAAACAGATGATGCATGCTACACATGCAGCTGATAGTATTGGCTGTCATGAGCTGCCGGCCTCAATGTGCTGCTGATGTGATTGTTTAGTTCCTCTCAAATTACAAAGTTTTTCACATGTGCAGTGCAATGGTCAAATTATCATACATTTGGCCTTTTTTGAATTTATTGACCGTACATCGTACAGTGTTTGAAACTATAAATATGATAATTATTGTACATCTGGCAACCCTGGTCCCTTCCTTAAAAAGCTGTGGCACGGTGTGTAGATATTTTGGTTTTTATTTTGAAGGGTAAGAATGGATATGGTAGCTGTGTGAGGTGTGACACAGATCGAAGTTGCCTTAAAAAATAAACAAAGTACAGTTGCCCTCTTCTACAGTGTTAAAAGTGTATGTAGTTTTTGTCAAAATACAAGTCACAGTATGATATTTCTGTATGTAAACTTTTTTCTGTTATACTTTAAAATATCAAAGTTTGATATTACCTTTAAATATTTATTTTATAGAAATCACAGAGCAACACCATTACTTTCACAGTCATGTGCACTTTTTATTATTTACTTGTCTTTGAATACAAACATTTTATTTGCTGTAGTAAAAATGTACATCTTGGATATCTGAGAAAGACGGGTAGCTAGCTAGCTAGCTAGATAAACACTGACTAACACTAACTCAGTGAAACTTTACATTTTTGCCTCACTGTTAAACTTTGGTTAAACTTTTATAAAGGGCTTTCTTTTTCCTTTTCATTTTACTATAGAAGGCTGCTGTTGACTTGCCTTATATGTCGTCTTTGTTATTGTTTATTCAAAGTTCAGGATAAAGCCTAGAGCCAAAATGGCCGCCACACTGCAGCTTCGTTTGTTTTCAAACGTGTTCAAACAAACGTGTTTTCGTTTGTTTTGCCTTGGCTCAGCCCCCTTCCCCCTCCCTCCTCCCTCCTCGAGAGGGGGGTGTCTTCACGACTCTCTCCAAGTGGGCGGGGCTCCTGCGGGGCAGGAGTCACATGATTCGCGCAGAGCCAGGCTGACCAATTCCAATATGGTGGCCAGCTTGGCAGGTCTACGGTTCCTGTTGATGATATTGTTGTTGTGCAGGATCAGGTACGGCGCCTGCAGCCAGGAAGCTCCGCTGGTCCTGGGGCTGCGACTGGAAGACCCGGCGGGTCTGGTGTGCATGAAGGACCGGATAATCTCGGCGCCAGAAGGAGCCACATTCAAGCTCCGTCTCTTCGGGGCAGAACTGAATGGAAGCTGGCCGTGGGTGGCGTTCGCAGGGGCAGCGGTTGGAGCGGCCGGGGCGGTCGGAGATGCGACCGACCCGTGCGGAGACGAGTCCAGCCGCCGGGAGTCTGCTTTCCAGGTGACGGGGAAGTTCATTCCGGACGAAGATCACAGCGGGCTGGTGACGGTGGAGGTCCAGCGCAGGAGCATCTCGACGGGAGCAGCTGACGTCGAGCAGATGTACCACCACCTGTGCGTGCTGAGCGGAGGGAAGTGGGCATCCGTGGGCCCGGACAGACTGCGGGTAAACACCGACAAGAGTCAGCCGGCAGACTACATCCCGCCGTGGGGTCTGGCCGTGCTGATAGTGGTGCTGCTGCTGGTGTGCGCGCTGCTGAGGACAGTGAATCTGAGCCTGCTGTGGCTGGACCCCGTGGAGCTCTATGTTCTCCACAGCTGCGGCTCCGAGGAGGAGAAACGGGCCGCCAAGCGCCTGGAGCCAATCAGGAGGAGAGGAAACTTCCTGGTAAGTTCTTGTGTTCGAGAGGATCCACTGCTCTGTCTTCATCTGCAGGGCCGTTGCTTGCAACTGTGTGGGGCCCCATGCTGAAAGGGGCCCCTTAAAAACAGCTGAGGCTATGTTTTGTTTTAAAAGTCCCATTCACTGGGAAATCATATTTCTGTGTGTCCCTGTCTCCCTCCCACATCTATACGTGACTGAAGTGTCACAATAAACACTTCCGCCACTTCTGTGAACACAGTTTACCTGAGCTCTGCCAAGAGGATCTGAAAAGTCCATGTTTGTTACGTAACTAGTAAATCTGTCGTGAAGTGAAGCCTCCTCCTCCAGCAGCAGCAGGTCTTCCTGCTCCTGTGGAGGGTGAAGCGTCTCCGTCTCAACAGCTAGTTCTGTTGTCGGCTGTAAAAACCAACACTAGACACTTCATAAGCTGCTAATCTTGATAAACACCTTCTCGGAGACTCGGCACCAAACGTAACCTGAAGGAAGGAGCAGTGTCAACTGTCTGTGACGATTTCCTGATGACAGAGATAAGTATTTCAAATATTAATTCATTATAAGTGTGTGTGCATGTTTGTTCTCCCATGTAAGAGCTAATTGCAAACAGGACTAAAAGGGAAGCGTGTGTCTCTGCTGTTACAGGCTAACAGCTGATTGCAGCAGTGGGGGGGGAGAGTGTAGGAACAGCTGACAGTAACGTTGGTGCAGGTTTCAGAGAGATCATCAACAGAGAGTCTAGTATATTTAGTTTCTGAGTTCTGAAGTCATTATCAGCTTATTCTTTCTCACGTAAACAGTTTCCATTTTCATGCACGAAATGATGAAGTTGTTGAAGATACAGTAGAAGAATGATTTATTCATTTCAGTTGATCTCATGCTTCATGTCTTGCTGGAATATTTTATCATAACTTTTCATGTCTTTGAAATTACTGTTGACTTTGTAAAGTTTACATAGTTCATATTATTGTATTTTTATCTTTAGGATATACCACATCTGGGTAATAACAAACAAACAGAGACTCCAAATGATGCTCCATTACCAGACTTCATCAGTGGAGGCCTTCACGGCTTGGTCCTGAGTTTAACTCCTCAAGAATGTGGTTTATGCGGGTGATGCACTTTATAATCAAGATCCAAGACTCACAGCAGTGAAATTAAACTGTGACATTACATTTTACTGCGCAAAACAATAGACATTAGTATAAATATAAAATATAAGAGCTGAGGAAAATATGGCAAGAAAAAATGTATATATTTAAGTACAAATACACAATAGGATCAAGTGCATGATAAATGCACAAATACACAGTAATCACCTCTGTAACAGTATTTGACAGAGTAACGTATGTGACATCATAACATTTTCTGACTTCTGAAGTCATTATCAGCTTATTCTTTCTCACGTAAACAGTTTCCATTTTCATGCACGAAATGATGAAGTTGTTGAAGATACAGTAGAAGAATGATTTATTCATTTCAGTTGATCTCATGCTTCATGTCTTGCTGGAATATTTTATCATAACTTTTCATGTCTTTGAAATTACTGTTGACTTTGTAAAGTTTACATAGTTCATATTATTGTATTTTTATCTTTAGGATATACCACATGTGGTTAATAACAAACAAACAGAGACTCCAAATGATGCTCCATTACCAGACTTCATCAGTGGAGGCCTTCACGGCTTGGTCCTGAGTTTAACTCCTCAAGAATGTGGTTTATGCGGGTGATGCACTTTATAATCAAGATCCAAGACTCACAGCAGTGAAATTAAACTGTGACATTACATTTTACCGCGCAAAACAATAGACATTAGTATAAATATAAAATATAAGAGCTGAGGAAAATATGGCAAGAAAAAAAGTTTATGTATATATTTAAGTACAAATACACAATAGGATCAAGTGCATGATAAATGCACAAATACACAGTAATCACCTCTGTAACAGTATTTGACAGAGTAACGTATGTGACATCATAACATTTAGAACCAAAGAAATACTGTTTCATTGATATGCATCTTCACGTTTACATAGGTTGCACTTTGGGACCGTGTATCACAACGGAAACATAAGCTGCAAATAGGGCTGGGCGATATAGCCTATAACGATTATCGCAATATGTGTGTGTGAAGCCTAAGGCTCTGGTCACAGACAGACCATGATGTTCTTCCCCCTCGTCCTCATAATTTATTTGTTTCCTCGCATCGTACTTGATGTGGATGGGAGAGAGCGTCCCGTCCGGTGCAAAGACCTTTAGAACAATACGTGCTTTCACGTCAGAGTCTCCAAAAGCCTCTAATAACACCAGAAAAAGTCACTATATATATATATATATACACACACATACACACACACATAGTGTCCAATTGGCCGAATCCCCAAATCTGCATGTTTTTGGACTGTGGGAGGAAACTGGAGAAAACCCACACACACACATGGGGAGAACATGCAAACTCCATGCAGAAGGGCCCTTGTTCCGACCGGGTCTCAAACTGTGGCCCATACTGTGATATACCAAGTATATTCAATATATCACTCACCCCCAGCTACAAGCAGGCAACAACAGCTGCAGGCCAACCTGTTTTCATGGTAGAAGCCACTGCAAAGTCAGTAAACACAGACCCCACGTACAGTAGGTCACAACCAAAAGTTATTCTCATAACAACTGCAGAGAAATCTTTATTATTTACAAAGAATGTGTTTTTGAAATCTTGGTAATAAATAATGAAGAGAGTAAATTCATTTGTGACTGAATGTAATAATATTTTACAGACTCTGTTGCTGATCTGATTAAGACTGATGTTTGAGGAGGTTATGAAGGAGCCAGAATCTGGGGAGCAGAAGATCCCCATCCCAGAGAGCCCGTCCCCCCAGGAGGACGCGGTCACCTGCCGCGTGTCCCGCTTCAGTCACGAGGTGGACGAAAGCCGACATGTTGGGCAGTCGGATCAGGAAACTCCTGTCGTATCCATTGAACAACACAGGACGGGATGACGACTCGTACACTTTTACGCAAACAGCCTGGTCTGTTTCATTGATATGACAAAACTGACAAAGCTGTGATAAGTTAGATGTCGATAACAGGACGAGAATCGGACAACATTGTAGAACAGTTAAAAATGCTATTCCTTTCAGTGTATATTTTTGGAAATATTTTGAAATGAAAAGATTCTGGGGAAAAAAATCTTTGTCATTCTTTCATTAATCTTTGGTCCATGTGGTGTGATTTTAAATAGCCCTTTAATGTTCATGTTACACTAATGTACGTCATTAAATGTGATTAAAAATGTGCTTGTGTAATGTTCTGCTCCTCAAAGGCCCATAGTCTGCATGGAAGATGTGGTGATTGTTTTGCATCATAAATAGGATGGTCTTATTACTGTAAAATTGTAGTTACAGTCAGGAGTTGACAAAATTGAGCTACATTTGAGAATTGTAGTAAATTATCAATGTTTCCAACAGTCTGAGAGGTTTTTTGACTATAAATACAAAATAATGTTTCTCAGCAAACCTCCATACCTTACTTTTCTGGTTTAAAAAAGACCAGTCTATGGGACCTTAACACCTGGTGGTAGGTGTTCCTTACACATGAAGCCTTTTTTATGCCGTGCTCCATTTGCGGTCGGAACTTCAATTTCCACTTTGAATTCAACTTGTAAACTCAGAACAGCCTCACCGACCAGCATGGAGTTCCAAAATGAACTTGTTTTTCTGACGTGAAGTCTGGATATATTTCTCAACCCAATCTTCCAGATATTTTCTAGGGTTCACGTTGGAAAAACAGTTTTTAAATAACAGTTTTTATACCTGCCAGCAATTTACTTTTTCACAATTTCACTCTGCACACAAGTCTAGCGCGGAGGCCGTTTTGGCCTACAACAGAATCGCCAAAAAGGGGAAACAATCACAAATGTGATTTTTCTCTTGCCGCGCTAGAGGTTGGTTTAACGCAACAGCGTTCAGCAGCTCTTGTATATTTCCAACATGGAGGCCAACGAAGAGCGGCTGCCTTCCGATTAGGCTGCCGCTTCCGTTTTGCTTTTTTGTTGCACAGAGCTCCCACGTGCAAAGGTCATGAGACATCATTGCTAGATAGCCATCGCTCCCAGGAAACGGCATCAAGCGCGTTCGTTGGCACGTTTTCCGACGCTCACTGGGGTCTTGGTTGCGTACAGAGAACGGTTGGGAATCGCCACAATACAATATTATCACGATATTGCAAAAGTAATATTTAAAGTATTGCAAGATCGTATATTGCAATACACCTCCGGTGAGACGGAGCACACAGCATCATCCAGTCGACTGAGATGTCAGTCGATATATATTTTTTTAATACCAATCCATAATTAAGTTAAAAATGAATTTGTATCATCAGTTAAAAAATTATATGCTGAAAAATGTGATACTTTGGCGGAAAAAAAAATCGATATATTGCCATACAATTGATAGGTTATTGCTTTCATTTCCGGTGTCATGAGGGATTAATATTCTGTCTGTCTTTATTCCACTCTCCTTTCAGACATGCTCCCTGCTCTTCCTGTGTGTTGTGGGACACTCGGTGCTGGGTGTCCTCCTGTACCGGGCCCTGGGCTCCATTGTCTCTGCAGTCTTCACCAGCGGTTTCCTCATCTTCTTCCTGGCTGAGCTGGGCCCTCACGTCGTGTGTTCCGGTTATGGCTTCCAGCTGGCGCCGGGTCTGACCTGGCTGGCCCAGGTCTGTATGGTGCTCACCTGCCCCCTGTCCTGTCCTCTGGGGCTGATCCTGGACCTGGCGCTGAGGAGGGACATCAGCACCTGTGGGATAAGGGAGAGGGCCTTGGAGATGATCCGCTCCAGTGTCAATGACCCTTACAGGTAAACAACACAGTTGTCCTGTGGACTAAGTCCTGGACTGACTCAGTCCTGTTCAGATCTCGGCTTTGCAACGACTCATCTGGTGTCTTTTTTTTTTTTAAATCCACTAGGAAAATGTCTGATTGTTACCAAGTTCAAACACAGAGTCAAAGTCATAGTTTGGTTTTTTTGTAGTGTTGTTATATGAGGTAATAACGTTATTTGGAATATAAGGAAAAACTGATTATAGCAAGATAAAAGAAGGTTCACTTCAGAAAAGGTTACGCTGGCTTAAGTGTACATTGTCTTATTTTAACGATGTGTTTGCTGCTGTATGTGACTGGTCCACCTTCATCAGTAAGTGTAAATCTGTTCTTTGTTGTTTGAATTATTTGTTATTAAATTATTATTTATTAATAAGTAATATCTATTTGTGAGACGGACAAAGTCCCCATGACTTAAAACAGTTTGGTGTTCAAATAACTTTGGTTGTCAACCAGTGAAATAAAGCAGCAAACATAGACTTAAGATATCATAGATGAGATGGCATAGATTTTAATAGGTGAGCCTTTTGTTATGTGGCCTTTTGTTAATCTGTCCTTAAAATAATAATGATGAATTTTATGTATATAGTACAATTACAAACTGCTTTACATTTAAAATTTAGTAAGGTAAAGTGCATTAACATAACAAGAAGTAATAAAAACAAAACCAGTGTTTAAAATCAAGCAAGCATTTTAAAAGTACATGGCCACAGTTAAAGTGAGCGACATTTTAAGACAAACTCAGAAACATACATAAGAACAAATTAGAATGACGGAGGCATGAGTCTCACATCCCGTGAAGGTGAATTTTGCGCATTGCTCCTTTAATATAACAGTTTCATTTTTGGTCACTAATCTTCGGTTCATGAACCCCAGCAGCTTTCAGTTTTTTTTGTCTTAACTCTTGAAAGAACACATACAGATAATGTATCAGTTTGTGAATTTGAAAAGAAAATGTTCAAGGCCCTTGAAGGTTTTTGAAAAGCACCCTAAATGGGTTGTTGAAAGTGTCTGAATTTTGTGCAAGAAAGAAGCTGATATTTAGGCAAATGTCTCCCTTGTTTGCCATGACACCAACTACTGTCTCATGCCCTGCATTGCTTGATGTACTGTACATAGACTAGGCCTACGCAAACAAACACGGGGTTGAAATTACCACCAGTGTTGTGGTAAACTGTCTCTCTTCACCCATTGATATGAGATTCCATGCAGAACAATGAGTGGGTAACATTAAGCACGAGAGAGCAGATGACATGAGGCCTTGGAAATGCAAATTCCAAGATCTCTGGTTCACCAAAGAAAATTACAAAGACTGACTTGCACAAGATCCCAAGTACAATCACTTGGCCAGATGTAGAGTGTGCTGTAAATCCAGTCAAGTCAAGTCAGTTTTATTTCTACAGCCCAGCATCACCAACACAATTAGCCTCGAAGGGCTTTACAGTCTGTACAGCATGTGACACCCTCTATCCTTAGACCCTCACATCAGGTGAGGAAAAACTCCACAAAAAAAACCCTTTTAAGGGGGAAAAAATGGCAGAAACCTCAGGAAGAGCCACAGAGGAGGACAGACGTGCAGTAGGTGTCACATAATTAGATTACACACAAAGCATCAAATATTACAGAGAGAGAAAAGATAAGAAGACAGAGACCAGGATGATTCAAGAATCGGCCACATAAATAACAATTATCATCATGTGCTGTCACCATCTGGGGTTGGTCCCTGCTCCTCATGTGACCCTCAGCAGAGGACACGCTGTTGGTGAAGGGTGGATGAGGATGATTAACCTCAGCAGTAATGAGAAGCTATATAATATATGGTAACGTTATAGTTATAATATTTGAACTGTGGCATTGAAGCTCTGGAATCAATAAACTATCAATCCTTTAATCAGAAGAAATTGGCTCTGGAAAGTCCTTGAATTTGAAGGTGTGGAAACCCTGACAAATATATACAAGAAGGAAAAACGTGAAACCAAATAAGTCATTTCATCCATTTTGTCCCGTTATCGTACTTTTCAGGTCACAAAAAGGCTGATTTGTGATTTAACAGTGTTTGGTCCCTCGCTGACCTACATGTGTCCCACATCTGTGTCTCTGCCTGTGCAGTGAGTTTGTGAAGGAGGAGTTCAGCCGCGGGATGCTGCGCATCAAGACGGTGGAGGACATTCTGACGCCTCTGAAGGACTGCTTCATGCTGCCCAGCTCGGCCGTCCTCGACTTCTCCACCATGTCTGAGATCATGCAGAGTGGTTACACCAGGGTGCCCATTTATGAGGAGGAGAGGTGGGCACTGCGAGGAGGAGGAGGAGGCCTCTTCACAACTCCGTCGTCTTAGGGCATCAATATTTACCACTGTTCAAACATTCACTCATTCAGTGCTGGGTTTAAATGGGTTTTTGACATTCACTCTCAGGTCAAATGGCTTGTTGTGTTGTCTGTTTGAGTGTCTGCCCATGTTGATTGTGCCACTGGAGTTCCTCGCTCTTGTGTTGGTGGGACGACCAGGTGGAT
Organism: Brachirus orientalis; assembly: GCA_016785285.1. NCBI lineage: Eukaryota > Metazoa > Chordata > Actinopteri > Pleuronectiformes > Soleidae > Brachirus > Brachirus orientalis. Next base: position 88,889 of record JAFBJR010001838.1, read on the forward strand.
CAGTGTGCTTTTTCGACGACTCATTGTTTGATGTTTCAGGTCCAACATCGTGGAAATCCTGTATGTGAAGGACCTGGCCCTGGTGGATCCAGAGGACTGTACCCCCATGACCACCATCACCAAGTTCTACAATCACCCGCTGCACTTTGTCTTCAATGATACCAAACTGGATGCCATGCTGGAGGAATTCAAGAAAGGTGTGTTCGTGCTCCTGTTTAAAAACCAAGCTGACCAAACCCAATTTCTCTCACATTTTTTACAAATCTTCACTTGGACTCAAGAATTAAATTGTATTTTATGTAATGTTATTTGCTGATCCAGGTACACAATCTTTACAATTATACATGTTGTGATTAAAAAAACATCAGTGTATCTACTACCACTCTGGTGGTAGTAGATACACTGGCTTTCTTAAGGCGCTTTTCACGACTCAGTTCGGCTCAACTCTACCCGGTGTTTTTACTTTTTCATTAGGGATACTAACTGATACCTGGTACTTTTGAGTACCTGCTCTGGTGAGCTTCCAAACGAGCTGAGCCGATACTAAAATGTGACGCGGACAGACTGCCGGCCACTGATTGGTCCGTTAGAGTCGTCGCTGGAAGAGTCGTGAGCTTGACGTCCGACGCAAGAATCAAACCAAACAATGCTAAACTGTAGATCAGTTCAAAAGTCTTAAAATCCCAAAACATGCAATAACCTCCAACATTTAGCAAGGACATTTCTAAAATCTAACTATTTAACAGAGGAGTCTGGTGTATTTTAGTGACAGCACTGCTGAAAGCCGGCGATTGTGAGCCGAATCACGACCCCTTCTTTTGTATTTTAGTTGAGTAACTGTGTCAGATGGCGTCTGTGCTTCAGGAAGTACTGAACTTTAATAAAATAATTCCAATGATTCATCACTGAAAAGCACTGCTTTGCTCAGCACTAATTTGTGTTTGTGTCAGATTTAAAACGATGTCGCGGCAGTTTCGTACAGCTGTGCTGTGCTGACCCCGCCCACGTTGGGGGGGTTTATGAAGTAATGGAAAACAACATGTCTGGTACCCAAACCGTGTAGAGTTGAACCATGCCGAGCCAATTAGTGCTAAAACTGTACAGTGGAAAAGCGCCAGTAGTCCACACTTGCTTCACTGGTAAAAAAATTTTGTCACACCCTTCAATCAAGGCAAAGGTCAGTTTGACCAGGAAAACATAACACTGATCCCCCATTCAGACCTGGAATCCAGTCATATAAGGTCTAAACAGACTGAATTCACCCTAATGCGTCCTCAGATCTAGTCACAAAAACATGTTTGGGGCGGTTTGAGGATGCATGTGTCCACTTTCCTGAGCCGTGTGAACGCAGAGACCAGTTTCACATAAAAAAAGCAAACCTAGTCTTCTGGTTGCTAAACAAACTGGATTTGCAGTTTCTCTGTTGCCGTTACCGCTGCAGACGTTGAAAATCAAAGTTCACCGGCATCACCTGTAAACAGGCACCAACTGGACGGTTCAAGCGGTCGGATCACATTCATGTGCTGCGCTTTACCGTCTATTTCCCTGTAAAGAGGAACATCCTTGATCTCCTTGAGGAAATGTTCATTGATGTAATAAAAATACAATACATTGTTACTTCCAGCTTAGACTCACCCTAAAACCCAGATGACTGGCTCCACTGTATTTATGCGGTCTATGAACAGCACCAGAACTTTGACTCATTAGTAGCCACTGCCATTTCTTTTTCTAATATTGAAATGGAAGGGATAGGGACAGACACACAGTCAGTACTGAGGCAGGCTCTCACTGCAGAGCTGTGGTGAATTATCACACAAACAAACAGAAGCAGCTTTTAGCCATTTAACGAAAACGTGCCCAATAAAATCTAAGCCATCCTAAGTAGTGAGTGAGTGTCACTTTGTAAAGCGCTCACTCCCCACACCTAACTACATATAAAAAAATCTTTTTTATGGTTTTTTGTACTATGGCACACAGGAGTTGTTGATTCACTGTCTGTCATTAGGTTCGAATGTGATATTTAGTGTCTTCAGTGTTTGAAATTCCCTGACAAACTTGGCAAACACGGCAACAGTAGACCAGCAGCTCCTTTGTCCCTGTGAGCTGAAAACGCTGAGTTTCCTTATGGACTTTGGTACAGGAGAGTGAGTGGTTTTATAATCTTACATTTTTGCTCTGAAAAGGCTGTCTGAGATTGAAGAGATTTAAGCCGGTGTAGATCGTTTTCAGCGATATGGTTCCTCTCAGGCTGGTGGTTCTCGGTGCAGGTGGTGCACACTGTACAGTCCATGCTGCCCTCACTTCAGAAAACTTCAATAACCCTTTCAACAAAGTTGCTGTCAGACATTGTAATTGACTAAAGGGATGTTTCCTGTAATTTAAACTTTGACCAGGCAACTCTCACATGGCCATTGTCCAGAAAGTGAACAATGAGGGGGAGGGAGATCCTTTCTACGAGGTGCTGGGGTTGGTCACCTTGGAGGATGTCATCGAGGAGATCATCAAATCAGAAATCCTGGATGAATCTGACGGCTACTGTAAGTGGTGTTTGTGTAAAATGAGTCGTTTGCATTAGCTCTTGTTTTGTTTTTTGTTTTTTTTATTTACTGTACATTTTTTGATCTCTTCCCCTCCCTCTGCAGTGGACAGGAAAGTGAAGCGCCCCCTCCCTCAGCTGGAGATTCCTCTGGAGCCTCGCAGTGCGCCCGAGGAGTTTTCGCTCTTCAAGCCTCCTGAAGGAGAACCCAAGATCCACACATCCCCACAGCTGCTGCTGGCCACGCACCGCTTCCTGTCCAGAGGTTTGTGTGTGTGTTTCTGTGTGTGTGTGTGTGAACATTGGGACATGGAAAGAATCAGTGAATTTATGCGTGACCACGTCCCTCAAGTCACAGTGTAACATGGCACATGTAATGGTTATGCTGCAGTTACATATTATCTTTCCTCCTTTGTTTGTTTGACCCCGTGCAGAGGTGGAGCACTTCAGCCCCGCACGCGTGTCGGAGAAGGTCCTCTTCCACCTGCTGCGTCACCCCAGTGTCAACCAGGAAGTGCACTTTGACCCCAGCAATAGACTGAGCGCGAGCCACTATCTGTACACCCGCAACCACCCGGTGGACTATTTCATCCTGCTGCTGCAGGTACGTGTTCAGTTTTCACTGTGTTCACGATTTATTTTCACTACGCTACTGTTCGCGACATGCAGTGAAGCTGATGCTGATCAAAAATGCCAAAATTGTGGTAAACAGTCACATGACTTGAACATCGTTAAATTCATGTTATCGCCACATCCTGGCTTTTTAAATTTGTCTGCACTGCTGGCCGTTTTATTATTACTATCGCAAATATTGAGTGATACATCTTCTCGCAAAATTTCGTATCCACATCTATGTGGATCATGTGACTTAGAATGAGACTCTTGCGGCCTGTAACCTTTAATCACCAGTGTGTGAGGTTTTACAGGCAAACTTTAGGGTTATATACAAGAGGAGACAATAATCTCCCCATTACGGACATTAATGATCCCCCTTTTCACCCACCCACGTTTCCCACTTGTTCAAATGTTTGGAGGCAAAAGTTAACTATGGAAATAAAAGTACAGCTGCATCAACATAAACATGACAACCTCTCCGGCATTCAAAGGCCACCGTAGTTCTCTTATGCGCCTAAGAAAGGGAGGGGTGAGGGTAACAGTCCTCACTTTGGTGCTGCACATTCTGCAGTTTCACCATCAGATGTCACTGTTTCTTACACACTGGACCTCAAGTGTGAACCGGCCATACCTTCCATGTTTGTGTGAGCGCAGAGATTTAGTCTGGACATATATTTAGCCATAGGCCTGTTTTTTCTACTTTATTAGGCACAATGAGCCATTTGTGTGCACTCTGACTGACTTCCTTGGTGATTTTAGGGCTGCAACGATTCCTCGAGTAACTCGAATAACTCGATTTCAAAAAATGATCGAGGAATTTTCTATTTAATTTAAAGCTCACGTTTCGCACGGTTTCTTTTTAGTGTGATACAACGTGCTGACGTCAAAGGCTATGCGTCCCCTACAAAGTGGAAGAAGACGGAAGCGGGTTTGGGGAACGTGTGTGGACGGTTTAGCTGTACAGAATGGCAGGCGGCGGGAACGAAAACAGTGAATACAGCGAAAGTGAGCAAACGCAGCAAAGCGAAAGTAACAGGAGGAATAGGATAAAAGCATGTTTTATCCGATTACTCGATGAATCGATGGAATATTCGATAGAATACTCGATTACCAAAATATTGGATAGCTGCAGCCCTAGCTGATTTTATTCAAAGCGTTTTCTTTTCCTGTAGATAAAATGTCTAGTGTTGTAGAGCTCCAGGTGGAAACACACCGTGATGATTAGTTTTTCCTCCATCGTGAAACAAGTGAGTCCGGCTCGCTGCTGGACATCACGTCGGTGACATGAGTCGGAGAATCTTACTGCTGATTGGTTTTTTTTGTGTCACTGCATGAGGCAAAGTTTTTGCTTTTTGAAGTTGAAATGCAAAAAAGGTGAATTATGCAGAAATGTGACACGCTATGTGCAGCATTCGCAGCGCCCAAAGTCATTTAAAGAATATTTAACTTATTTCTAGTCGGGTTGTTTTTGCAGTACGTACTTTGCACATGCACAGAAAAAATTGGGTTTCCAGTTCAGAGTGGGTAGTGACAGCCACATACATGTCTAATTCCCTGCTCAAAGAACACAGAGGGCGATTTCCTGGTGAGAAATCACCTCTACTGAAATGCAATGTGAGCTTTTGCAGGTGTGGGACACATTACTGACACAGACAATTATTAATTGAGTAATGATTAATTTAATTATTAACTTGAATGGACCAGTAGAAAGTTAATAAATTAGAGTTGGAACCCCCCATACCCTGGACCCTAATGGCTCGAATGTAGATGGATACTTTATTAATGCCAAAAGAAATTCAAGGTCCAGTATCCAGTAGCTTGTCAAGGGGTACATACTCGTGTATCACCCACATATAGAAAGCAAATACACATCCCACATTACACCTGCATATAACAAAAACATTTACCCACATATCTGTCACATACAGAATTCCTGCATGTAACGAAATGAGCACCTACATAAACCGTCACCTATAACACTCACGTATAACATATAGTGTCACAGAAAATGGAGAGCAATAAGAATAAAATATTATATAGAAATATAGAAGATAATATTGAAATTAATGAAAATAAAATCAAGGCAAGGCCAAGGTGCAGTGTACTATGGGCTAATATTGGATACTGTTAACTAAAGTATATTGGTAAAAAGGGATAGTGCAAAACATTCGTAAGTAGTCATATATAAACATACTGTATATTGTTGTGAATGTGCTTAAAGTGAAGAGAGCACATCTGCTGAGCATGACAGTGACTCAAGTCTGCCACGGAACATGCTCCTCTGTGGTCATTGTCCATGATTGTCCATGATGGCCAGCATTTGACTTAGGATCCTTTTTTCCCTGCAGCCACTGTTAATGTCTCTAGTTCCACACTGACTACAGAGACAGCTTGCTTCATCAGCCTGTCCAGGTGCCCAGCGTCTCTCTTTGTAATGCTTCCACCCCACAACAGCCTGGACCTCCTGAAGTCCACCACCATCTCCTTGGTGAACTGGTGAAAGAACAGTCTCCTGAGGTGCTGCAGTGCTGCTGATCACTGGGATGTGGCTTCTTGGGGACAGGGACGAGGCATGAGGTCTTCCACAGGGCAGGGACCTTTCCCTGTGGATGGCTCACGTTGAAGACATGCTGCAGAGGCTCTCCCAGTTCTCCAGTACAGGCTTTGAGAGAGTGTCTGGGCCACTGTCCAGGCCAGCAACTTCCCTGGGGCGTAGTCTCCTCAGCTCGCTGTATAAAATAATGAAGTCTGTAACTATGAAGTCAGCTCTAATTATTGTAAAATAACAATTTATATATAGATTTTATTCACTTATAAACTGTTATGAGCTATTTATAAATGTTAAAAAGAGACTCTAGCTGCCGTCAGATTTATATGACCTGATAAAATTACATTTTATTTATTCATTCATTTATTTATTTTCTGTGCAGGGAGAATACCCAACTCCTAACTCCAGAAACAGTCACAGTCAGGTGACAAAGGAAGCATTAACTGTCCAGTCCTCATTTTCACATGCCATGAAGAAAATAAGTAAGGCCTGTGGCTTCTGTCTGTCTGTCTGTCCGTCCGTCCGTCCTCAGGGTCGTGTGGAGGTGGAAATTGGAAAAGAAGGACTCAAGTTTGAGAATGGGGCGTTTACATACTACGGTGTCTCTGCTCTAACACTACCATCTTCAGGTGAGGTGAAGAGTTGCAGGCAGTGGAGTGCATCACACACAATCATGAGCCTGAGAAACCAAGATAATTACACTGTGAGGAAAAAGAAAAGTGTTTTTAAGAAAGCAAAATAGGCCTTATCTCTGGGAAATTGTTCTTATTTCATGCCTTAAAACAAAAATTATTTTTGGCAAGCATGTTTTTCCCTAGGAAAATATTTTTCTTATTGTGACAAAATCCAACTTTGTTGTAATAAGATATTACAGTTTAAGCTTTAGTGACGACTGCTCCTGGTTTGTGTGTCCACTGTTGGTGTGTACTAAATTTGTTTTAAAATATGGAAGTTAAATTCTGTCAGATTAGTGTGCAAATATTAGAACTACTTCAGATATACATTCTTTAAAGTCTTTAAAGACTCATTTTAAGTGTATATTCCTTACATGTCAGGGTTTCTTTGCTTGTGATAAGTACACGTTCCTAATGTTGTCTAGTCTTTGGCCAGTTTTCTCCTTTGTTTAAAGGAACATTACAATCTAAAAGTGGCTGCAGATTTACAAGCTAGTTTATGTATTTTAGCCAAGCACATCTTGCGTATCCATATTTTGAAAATTTGAATCAGTTTAAGAATTTTTTTTCAACATCAGACTAGACTAAACTGAACTGAACTAAACTCCCCACAGATTAATTTTTTGGTTCCTCGTGCATAAATTCATGTTAATGTTTCATTCTTTCCTGCCCTGAAATTAGGATTATTTTAGCAACAAGTTAGTTTCATGTCGACCCTGTTGGGAAGCCTCCTGTGTGAAACTGATGGCATGATTTGCTGCCACATATCTGCCTGTGTATTTTAAAGATATAAACAAGGCCATGATGTGGGCCAACCTGCTCTCACAGCACCCTCTGCTGGACAACATGTTAATTACTTTAAAATTTCCCATGCCTTGGCTGGATATTCTGAACTTGAACAGGTTTTTAATGTTCAGGCTTGAATTATCACAGTTGCACTGTGTGGTCATATTTAATAAAATAATTTCATACATTTAAATATTTTTTGTATGTAAACAATTTTAATGACAGATCAGAGAGATAAAAATGTTCTACAATTTGCATAATTAGTTCTGGCACAATATCTTTCATAACCAAGTAAAACTGGTATGGAAACTGAAGTATCTCTCTGTGAATCAATGGTTAATGCTCGATGAAACTTTGTGAATTGGAATCAAACTGATTCAGGACGTCAGCAGGGACACCCAGCCCTAGTCACTGGGTGGTTTGCTGTGGCTGGATCAGACAGTTTAAAACACCAATGTAGTAAAACATAAACAGAGTTTGTGGCCCATAAATTAAAATTTACTTGACAAACTTTGAATGCAGTATCTGGTGTTTGAACAGAGAGGGCAGGTATAACATGTATAATTTCAATATTTTACACTAAAGTGCAAAGATTTGCACCTGGATCAACAAATAACATTTCGTTACACTTACATTTGTGGTGACGCATAACAGAAGGCGTTTCTTAAATAATGGACATTTTAAATAAATAGTAGATAATGAGTATTGTGCCGTCTTTCTCTGTTGCTCACTGTGTGCGTGTGTGTGTGTTATACCTAACAGTGCACCAGTCTCCAGTGTCGACTCAGCGTCACTCTTCCAGGGATCCATTTGAGGCAGCAGACGCCACCAGCCCGTCCAGCTACTGCCCCGACTACACCGTCCGAGCTCTCACTGACCTGCAGCTCATACGGGTGTGTACCAGCGTCCACTGATAGTGGAAGTCACCACTCTAGTCTGACACATACAGTTACGTTTCTTTTAATAGCATAACAGTGTAAAGAAAAACTTGAACAGCTGGGAATTGGAACATGCTATCCATGCGAAAAAGGCACGAAACTTTAACGATCTTTTTCTTTGACGTTGTTTTCTATGAACACGCCATCGTTTCAGAAAAGTGAACTCTGAACACTGTAGTACATATGCCAGGCCTGTATGTGGCGCTGTAGTGCCACTGCACCAAAACCGGAGATGACATTTTTAATAAAGCTTTATTTGAATAAGTATATACACAAAAATGCTGGTGACTTGAGATTTTCCCACTCTGTTTCAAAAAAAATTGTGCTTCAGGGCTTCAGGATGTCGATGCAATTAAAAAAAATTCAAAAGATGCCCATTCACATTCAGTACAGAGACTTTAAGCACTTTGTTCTCTATGTTGTGAATAAACAGAGAAATCTTGCACTTTTAACTTTTCGCGCACACTTTTTGTTTACTTCAGTTAAAGATCGTGATTATCGCTATCTGAATGCCTTGCAATATATTGATTGTCACAGAATCGTTGTATCGTGATATTACTGGTATCCAGTAACATGTATTGCGTAGGTGTATAACAAGGTACCCTGTGATTCCCACCCCTACTGTGTTGGCAGCAGTACTGTAGTTCCTGGTCAGTGATCAGGGAGGAAAATTTTTTACAATTGTCCATCGGCAGCGTAACAATCTGCAATTGACAATATATTCATATATTCAGGGTGGGGGGGCTATACACAATCACCTCGCAATATTAGCAGGCTTGGATTGAGATTGTGGGACAAAAGAATATGAAATTTCCCTATTTGGGAGTATTTTGTTTTCAAACTTTTGATTTTAAAGTCAGCGGACCTGAATGAAGCTGTTTGATGCCTTTGCCAACCTGTAGTGCAGGCAAAAGCTTCTAACATAACCAGTGTGCACGAGCATTTGTGAATCCACCGTTCTGCTGAGCGTGACGTGTAACCACAGGGAGCTGACGTCCTGTGTGACATAGGGCTGTTTTTCCACCACCACTGTCGCCACTCCCTTAATACTCCACAAACGTCACCGCTTTCTATACTTTGTCAACTATTTTAATACTAGTTACCTGATTATTCACAGTGCTGCTAGTGTTGGAGTGGGATGGAAAAACACTCCTTTCCAGTGCTGTGTGTTTGCACACATGTACTTATGAGACAGCTCTATATATCTGCAGAGAGAGAGAGGAGAGCTACAGTCGGCCTCCCTCATGTACAGTAGGCTTGCATGTTCTCATCGCTGCTGCAGCTTTAGTCTTTGAACAGAAATACGAGATTGACTTCGTCATCACTGATCTACTGCGGTGCACGGTGGAACGCACGCTGTAAACTTTGAGAGCACGCTAGTCACAAATCCATGTGGAAGACGACGCAGCCCCTGTTAACACTTCAGGTCATTATGAAGTCTATTGATTGAAAATAAGTAAGTAAGTGTTGGACCACATATTAAAAGTGCAGTCTCTCTCTCAGCACACCCATCAGACCATTAAATTGTAGAATAGAGATGATATCTTATATATTTGTCCAATCGCCCATCCCCCACACGCAGGGGTAATTGGACTTTGAATCAAATTATCTAGGTTTGTTAGTCTAACTTACATTTAACATGCATGTAAACCCAGTGTGTCAGTCTGAAGAAACCGTCTGGGATTTTCCTTTTCTGTGTTGCAGGTGACACGTCTCCAGTATTTGAACGCTCTGATGGCGTCACGCGTGGGCCAGAGTCCAGATCCTCCCGAGATTAAGATCCTGCCCAACAGTCAGACCAAGCTGCTCAACGACAGAAACACCACGCAAGGTAGCTTTGCCCGAAACACTGTCTGACCTGCGGGCAGACCTCCACATTTAACATTTACTGCTGATGAAAACTCTCTCTTTTCTTTTACTTAACTTTAGTTTTCAATTTGTACGATTGTCAGGAATGTACTTCTCTGTTTTCCTTCAGCTGAACTGAAACGATTTCTTTTTTTTTCTGTTTTTCCTTCCTCCTTGTGTGCTTCCGTTTGTGTCTCCTCTCTTTCTCTTTCCTCTAGTTTGTCCAGAGTTTCCTGTAAACTTTTCATTCTTTGATACCATTGAGAACTACTGTTAATTTTCTTTCTTGTGCATGAGGTAAATAAAATGCAGCCTGTCAGTAGCATGACAGCACACACACACACACACACACAAACCGGACTAGTTTTACCCTATACACTCTCAAATCATCCATCTCTGTGGTTGTTTTATTGATTTATTTTATGAGACAAACTTCTGGCCTGGATTCAGGACATACAGTAAGTGTGTGTGTGTGTGAGTTGTGTTAGAGTATATGTGTGTGTGAGAGGCTCTTTCATTATTTCATGTCATTTCCTGTCATTTTCCTCCTCTCCTTCTGAAAACATCTCTGTCTGATTTCATTAAATATACACTCACCTGCCTCCGTTAAAACATACACAGGTATTACCATCATACCATCAGGGAAGTGAAATGTCCTCTGGCGTCCATATTGAAGGTTTACTCAGACTCATTAGGAGCAGGACTGGCAGAGATCACTGTGAAACATCAATCTCTGTGAGGAGAAAAAGTGGCTTGTTAAGACTAATTTCCAGATAGGTCAGGTGCTGCAGTGTGGGTGCAGACAGTCTATCACTGAAAACATGGCTATGAAGCAGGACTTTAGCCATTTGCTATCGCTTACTTCATAAAAATCTACACCTTTTTAAGTCTAGAATATCTAAAGAATATGGTCAAAACACATTAGACAGCCTTTTTAGACTGGAACCTTAAGATTCTCAAGTGCTTACATTCCTGTACCAAAGTCCATAGAGAAAATCAGTGTTTTTAACTCGCAGGCACACAGGACCTCACAGGGACACACTGTTTTACTTGTGCCTCATTTTGTAGGTTTGTGTCACTGTACTGAATTTCAACAAAGACCTTTTAACGCAGAATTTACAAGATAACACAAGTGAACTTACCGATGGAGGCAGCAGTGGAAGATCAACTCTAGTGTGCTGCAATGTAATATTCACAGAATTTCTCAATGGACTTTGGTGCATGGAGTTTTACGAAGCACAAGTAACACCAACTGCATATAAATGGGATTTTAAGTGTAAATTTGAATGATTTTGTTCCATGTTGATTCATGTGGTTGTGGATTTAATCAAACAACAGGTGAAAATGGGGAATTTGTCAATTGGAATATTTCTTTTTTTTAGTGACCGATTCATTCTTGTTTAGTTTTCTAGTGACTATTTAGCGCAGTTTAGTTCAGAACAGAAATCTTAATCCTCTAGAACAGGGGTGTCAAACATATGGCCCGCGGGCCACAACCGGCCCGCAAGAGGGTCCAATCCGGCCCGCAGGGTGAATTTGTGAACCTAATCATGATGTGGAATACTATATTTTTTCAGTTCCAGATACCTGTGACTAAATGCTTTGTGCCGTTATAGATCCAAGGGATCTGTAATTTGTAATGCACATGTGTAAATGCATAGTATTAAAATATATTTTAAAATGTACATGCACATTTTTTCTCACAAAAATTCAGGTTCATAATATGTCCTTTAAAAAAGATACTTCATTAAATGTAAAACAAAGGGAAAAATTTGGAGTTTGTGTTGTTTACAGTATATTATGTTTACTGGTCCGGCCCACTTTACATCAAATTGTGCTGTATGTGGCCCCTGAAGTAAAATGAGTGTGACACCCCTGCTCTAGAATATGTCTGAGGACATTATAAACATAACCTTATGTCACATTACAAACACAGAAGACAGTGACAAAATGACACAGAAGAGTCAAAGTCGCCAGCCTTTAGCTACAGCTCACTTTAGAGTCTTTTCTACAGATTGTTATATAGTTTATCAAGTGACACGCACATATTTTCCGTCATGCTGCATTCCTTTTACGTCGGAACTTGGAAGTGGGAGTGACGTCACTGCCGAGTTCAAGGAAACATGGACGCCGCGCTAGCTGTTGTTAGCAATACCAGTCGATAACGTCTACACGGTATTTGGCGCAGACAAGCAGCGTAGAAAATGTCTACGCATAAAACCTTAACAGTACTATGTTTAGGACTGATTTAATGTGAAGTACTGTAAATATGACAGAAGCATTGTGTGGGCTGTACAACTCTAGGTGAATCCATTACTTTTTGATTGTAACTGGTCACATAAATGTTTTTTGGCGTAGACAACCAATATGCTACTTTAGGAAAACAATGATGTTGTCATCCCACCTCTTTCTTGCGTCGTCGTCGTCGTCTTCTTGCGTTTTGAGATTCTGTTTGTATTTTCTTTCCTTAAGCCTGCCCTACACTAGAGGATAATTTGATTTCTGGCCCTTCCGACAATCCTGTGGGCCGCTGGTTTGAACAGATTATCTGGCCAAAATATCCTGTAGTGCGAGGGGTCAACATAAGTGATTTCATCAGACGCATCAGAGTCTTCCCGATTTTAAATCAGGAATATCAGTATTACGTATTTATGACTGAACAGTGAGTGGGGCATGAGCAGAACCACGCAATAACCAATGAGAGTGAGTTGATCAGGAAAATAATGTTGCATACTTTTGTGTAGAACAGTAATTTGTTCAAGCCAACTTGATTCCGTCTTCTCGGCCATGACTTCATCCACAGACACAGACACGCACACACAACAGCTATTAACTGATATTGCAGGCAGTCCGCCTCCATGTCTGTTTATATTCTGAAGTCACGTTAAATCACACAAGTTTCTGTGAGACCCCAAATCCCTGGAATCTCCTCCCTGAAATCGTTTGGTTAAATGCCATGTGTGTGGTCCTGCTTCGTGACTGGATCATCTAGTCTTTGCTTTCTCGGTATTAAAACATTGAAAATGAGTTTGTGGTCTCCCCCTGTTTTTAAAATCGTTAGATTTGAAAAAAATCCTCTGGTGTGGAGCAGGCTTCATTCGACCCACGTTTTAGTGGATGGAGACGTTTCCTGAAACGATTGTGTGTTTAAAACGACATGGAAAAACATTGTTTACATTCTGTTCCGTTTCCGTGTGGGGAACATAGGAACCGGGTCTCCAAGTTCCGACTATAAATGGAATGCACCATTACTAGGTAGTGTGAAGTCATCGCTGACTCTGTGGCCCACACATGTAACAACTGGCCCCTAATCTCGACACAGCTCTGGGACTTTAGAAGAACTTTGCTTTTACATGAAACAATTTTTTTTTGCCTGAAACTGAATCTGACGCAGCGTGTTGGTACAGAAATAATAAAATGATAATATTATGTTTTTGATTATCTTTATTTTTTATTAAATTCAATTTTAAATATTTTCTTACTGTTCTGACTATAAGTCTCTATTCCGCCTTTTTTAAATCTATCTTTAATTTCTTAATCTGCGACCCTGGTCTGCTTCTCCTACCTTCTCTCTCACTTTTTTGTTCCCACCTTTTTATTAAAATACTTGATCACTTTGACTCATTTTGCTGTCATGAAGCGTCACTCACCCTAAGCTCTGTTCTCATTGGTGGGGTCTCACAGGTGGCAGTAGAGCCCTGGAAAGCTCCACAGAAGAGGAGGCTCGGGTGTAGTGTGGTTCTGTCTGCCTGCTGTAAAAAGAGATGTTTTTTTTTTTTTTTCCTTTTTCTTTTTTTAATATATTGTATATTGCTAAATCATCCTATGGCTGGAATGCAGTGATAGAACATAACTGCAGTGATTTTATGTTCATCCACTGCTCACACTCTTCATGTGCACCGCCATTCCATTCTTTTTCCAACACACACACACACACTTTATTTTAATTTGGCGGTGCCCATTCTTCAAGGTTTAGGGTTTCATTCAAATTTGCATCTGTAACCTTCGTCGTCTGGGTGCCAAAGCTACATGTGTTTATTTGTCATGTGTGTGTGTGTGTGTGTGTGTGTGTGTGAGTGAGTGTGAGAGAGAGAGAGAGAGGGAGCGAAACTGCTGGTTTGCCATTTTTGAGCTGATTAAAAGCAGATTTGCACACTAAAGTTGTGCACTGCTGATCAATTTAAACTGTGGATTAGTCACAGAAATTAATCTTTTAAACATTTCAGTTAGTTTTAAAGCACGCACCAAGATTTTTGTGCATTTGTTTTTTTATAATATGTGTTCATTAAATTTGGGGGGGAAAAAAATACAATTGAAGATGAAACAGAATAAACTTTTTAAGCCTTTTTTAACCTTTTCATAGATCCAATGGTTAATAGAGGAGTTAATCTGCAGGAAAACTAATATGCTTTTGTATTACAGTCAGCTTTATTGATTATACAATACATGTACAAGTTGTATCTTTTTGAATTCCAGCATACATCTCTGGAACTGCATATATATATATGTATAGCATAGTGCTAGGATCAAAAACTAGAAAAATAACACAGTCCCATCTGTATGAATTCCACCATAGCTGCAGGAAAAAAAAGAAATCTGTAACATTGATAATTAAATGATCATGTGCCATTTTTGTATAGAAATGCAGTATTTACAAATGGACTTCTCCTTTCCCTTTAATACACTCAGCTGTTACACACTCCCTCATCTTTTTCCTTAACCGTGCCTCCATCCTTCTAAGTATTTCACTCACTCCGACTCTGTGGTCCAGCAGGGGGGGCTGCAGTGGTGGTTTTATTGTGTCATGGAAACCCTGGAACATAGAAACACATGTTAAACATCCCATTGTTTGGAGACAGAGATTTGATTATTCACATTGAAGCACCTTGTCTGTTTGTTACCCCATAAAATGAAGTTGTGTTAACATTCCAGTATATGTTCATGTGTGTGTGCATGTGTGAGTGTGTAACTAGAACAGTAGATCCAGTCATTGTTACTTCCATTACTCATGTTAATTGCCTGACGTGCATGTTGAGCTCTCGTCATCCGAGTCATTGTTACATGTAAACATGTGTGTCATAAATGGCCTCTGACCTTTCCTGTGTATGTATATGAATAGTAATATATTAATAAAACAAAAGGAGGAGAACAGTGGTGCTGACTTCCAGTGAGCCATTTAAAGCCATGTCCTCAAAATCAGCATGTCGTTAGTGTAGGGATGCATGATATTGGACTTTTATACATAAATACATTTTTTTCCCTGCGTCCAACTGCATGACCTTTGTCAGGAATACATTTTAATGTCAATGTCAGGCAATACATCATGCATCCCTACTTTAGTCTACAGTTGTGGGGTTATCCAGATGTACTTGAATAAAATACTCACAGGTCATGAATCTTCGATAAACAGTTTTTTTTTTCTGGGCCAAAACTTCCTATCTTCATCTGGAAAAACTTGTTTTGTGATGTGGGTGTTGTCTTTAATCACCAACTTGCTAAAAAGACTTTTTTTAAGAGACAAATATGTGTGAGTTGCAGAGAATAAAATGTAAAGAAATTCTCTTAAATTATATTTTCTCTTTTGGTACTGTTAATAATTTCTGCGCATCATTTCAATTTCTTCTTTGAGCCTAACATATGCTAGTAGTTATTTAGACATCTACGGTGCTTTTCCACTGCACAGCTCCAGCATGGCATGGCACGGCTCGACTCGACTGAATTTAGTTTGGTGTCCTTTTCCATTACTATAGTACCTCTTCGTCGCGGGCCGGATCGGCTGCAACGCTGATGATGTTTTATACGCGACACACGCAAACTAGTGACGAGTAAAGCAGTTATTTTCATTGTACTGAATCATTAGAATCAGTTCATTAAAAAGATTTTTTAAATACTTCCAGACTCTGGTCATGTCTGCCACAGTCACTGAACTAAAACACGGCGAGTTCAGATGCAGCTCACAGTCGCTGGCTTTCAGCAGTTCTGTCACTAAATACACCAGACTCCTCTGTTAAACATTAAGATTTTAGATTTTGGAATTTTTAAGTCTTTTTAACAGGTCTGCAGTTCAGCATTGTTCGGTTTGACTTTTCCAGTGATGACACTCCCAGTCAGTGGCTGAGACGTCACATATAGTATCGGCTCAACTCACCTGCAACCTCTCCAGAGCAGGTACTGAAAAAAGTACCAAGTACTATCACTAGTGGAAAAGCCAAAAAGCAAAAAAAAAAACCAAAACACAAAGTTGTGCTGTGCCGACCTGTGCTGGAACAGTATAGTGAAAAAATGCCATTACTCTCCATTATCTCCATTATACCAACAGTGTTTTATTTTTCAAACCAAACATATGTCACTTAATTGTCCATTTTAACAGCAGAATCTCTTTAAATTCATATTTTTTCAAAATAGCATTCAGGCTCTGAATGCTATATATTTTTTTAAAAAATGTAAAGCTAAGCAAATCATTAAAAAAAAAAAAAATCTGATTTTAGAAATCATCTGCCGAGCGAAATACTGATGCTGTCGGGCCAGTTTTAGGCCGCGGGCTGTCAGTTGATGACCGCTGCCCTACTCTTGCCTTACAACCATTTCAAGCGAGTAGGCACCTTAACAGTGGCTGTGGGTGATTTGATTGCAGCATCACTGATACATTTCATTATTATTAGGTTATTTATTTCAGGAACCTCCATTGTGAAGAAAATCTGTAGTCTGTAGCCTGTGACACAAAAATGGACGATGTGGCGGCTACCTACCTGCTACACTGTAAAAACAAATCTGGAAAAATAAAAGAATAAAAGTATAATTTAAGGATGCTTAATAACACTGCAAAGAATATTATTAATAGTCGACAGGCGCTTTTGTATAGAGTGAGGGTTAGAATCTTTAGAGCATAACTGAGCACCTGTTGATGACTAATCAAAATAAAGTGTTACCAATTGATTTTGTTAAGCTGACTTTTATTTGAAATGTATTCTCTGTTTATTGCAGTGGTGTAGCGTATGACCTGTGAGGATTTTATCTGGATACCTTGGGGTTGTCCAGCTGTTACATCACATTCCTGTTGTGTCACTTTCGGTTCCACGTGTTTGATTCACTCAGTGTTTGCCACGCGAGCATTTTGACTTTGTTTTGTTGTCATAAATTAATTTCTCCTCTCTCTCTCAAAAAAAAAGATTGAATGTATAAATGATAATCAATACTTTGTGCTACTTAAAAGTGATTGTTTTTTTTGTTTTTTTTAAGTAGGGAGGGTTTTTTGGGGGGTGCTGGGGAGGGGTGGTTGATGATGTGGTACAACTGCTCGGATAGACTCTGATTGGAGGTTATAGGTTGTCACGCAGTCTTCAGGTACAACAGCCGGTTAAATCGAGGGCAGTCTTTTATGTCTGGGTCGCAATCGTGGAGAATTCCTCTTGTTTTGGGGATGTTGCCAGTTCTGGGTGCATTGACTCCACTGCATTTAACACTTCAACAACTTTCTTAGGAAATAAAATGAAGTCCTGTTCTAAATGTGTTGTTTGTGTTTGCTTTTTTTATTCCCACACTGACATACAGTATAATATAGAGTTTATTTATTTATTTTTACATGAGATAATTTTTTGAATTATCTAATGTAGGCTTACTTTAAACACAGCTGCCTGTGTGTGTCCGTTAGGGAATTTCAATCACTTTACATTAGACCACATCTCCCCACCAGGGAGGCGTCCAGGAGGCATCCTAACCAGATGCCTGAACCACCTCATCTGGCCCCTTTCAATGCTCTCGTCTTATCTCTAGAAAGTCCAGACACCCTGGGGAAACTCATTTTGGCCACTTGTATCCACAATCTCATTTTTTCGGTCACTACCCACAGCTCATGACCATAAGTGAGGATAGGAACGTAGATCGACCGGTAAATTGAGAGCCTTCTTCACCACGATACACCGATACAGAGCCCCCATTACTGTGGACGCCGCACTGATCCGCCCATCTATCTCCCATTCCATTCTTCCCTCACTGGTGAATAAGACCCCAAGATATTTGATCTCATCCCCAACCACTGGAAAAGGATCCGAATTACTGAAGGCAATGCAGACCAGGCAATGCAGACCAGGCTCTGACACCGGTCGTACAGGGACTGAATGGCCCTTATCAACGGGTTCGGTACCCCATAGTCCCGGAGCTCTCCCCACAGGACTTTCTGGACACGGTCGAACGCCTTCTCCAGAGAGCTGGTCCACCATTCAACGACCAGAACAAAAACCACACTGCTCCTCCTGAATCCGAAATTCGACTGTCCAAAGGACCCTCCTCTCCAGGATGCCAAAAGACCTTACCCGGCGAGGCTGAGGAGTGCGATTCCCCTTTAGTTGGAACACACTCATAGATAGATAGATAAACTTTATTTGTCCCCGAGGGGAAATTAGGTCATTGTAGCAGCGGTACAAATAAATCAAAAATACAAAAAGATGTCATCCACAAAAATACGATCGAGAGGTAAGGGCAAATATTAAAATTAACAACAGTACAATACACACAGTTTATATTAAAAACAGTACAATGCACAGTATGAAATACTATGCACTATATGCAATAAAATGCTTAGCAGTTCCAAGTATAAGATTAAGCACCAAGCAAAATGGAACTGAGTGGGTTTTAAAGTGCAAGATAAAGAGTGGTAAGGTGCTGTTTTAGTTACGATGATCAAATTTAAATAGCGTATTGTTTAAATTTTGTGTGTGTGTTGCGTGAGCGTTGCTGTGAGGCATTGTACAGTCTAATAGCACCAGGTAGGAATGATTTCCTGTGCTTTTCTTTAAGGCAGCGGCGTTGGATGCGTCTGCTGCTGAAGCTGCTCTTAAGCTTGTCCAGAGTTTCATGGAGGGGTTGAGAGACATTGTCCATGATCACCCGCAGTTTTGCCAGCATCCTGTCCTCTGCCACCTCCTCCAGGGTGACAAGTTTGGAGCCAACAACAGACTCTGCCTTCTTAATGAGTTTATTCATTCTGTTTGCAACCTTTGCTTTGATGCTTGCACCCCAGGACACCACAGCAAAGAAGATGGTACTCGCAACAACAGACTCATAGACCATCTGGAGCATCCGGTTGTAGACATTAAAGGACCCTCCTCAGGAAGTACAGCCGGCTCAGTCCCTTCTTGTAGACTGCCTCCTTGTTTGTGGTCCACTCCAGTTAATTGTCCAGCGCCACACCCAGATATTTGTATGCATCCCCCATGACGACGTCCATACCTCCAATGCAAACTGGAGAGGGGGCGGGGGCTTGTTCCTCCTGAAGTCCACCACCATCTGGGACGAGGTCCACCTGCATTATCTCACATCCCTAATGCCCACCAGTGGGCCACAGCCCACAATGTGGGGAGCACTGCGATAGACCATGCCAGCTTAAGTAAATTTCTTAAATTTTTATGTCCCCCGTTTAGTAAATAGTAATTATATTAATGAGCATATCTGAGGGACAGCTCAGGTTAAATGGTTTCGAGAGTCAAGGTTAAGATGGTTTGGTGACGTGCAGAGGAGGAATAGTGATTATGTGGAGCAAACTTAAATGCTGTCACTCCAGAAGGTATCTACAAAGTCAGTCACAAACGCAGTAGTCACACGCATTCCAGGTTGGCCGAGTTGGACAGGGCGGTCGGTGCGAATGGCGCCGCGAGTTTTCACGTCATTTTTGTTTCTTATGTAATTTGCTTGGATTGAAAACTTTCAACTTTAGCGTGAAGTTTGCCTCATACAACGATGTGAAAACCAGTCAGTGTTAAGATAGTGAGTGGTAGAGTGAGTCATCTTTCCACTGGATAGATGTGGGGGTGTCCTGAAACAGTTGGCAAGGCAATAAACCCCACGTTGCTCCTTATGGTTGTGCTGGCAGCATGTAAATGGGTAGGGAAAAGTGGAAATGCGCTGTACGACTGTTGAGTGAATGAAAACTTCAGTGTAAAGCACGGCATGTTACATACAGCGTTGCATACAAAGTCAATGCACAGATGCGAGAAGACGCCATTTCATGTTGTTTTACATGATTATGTTTATATCATGGGAAGCACTTTGAGTTGTATTTCCTTGTATAAAAAGTGCAATATAAATAAAATTTGAATGATTGATGGATTGATTGAAGATGGAGCTGCCGGGCAGGAGGAAAAGAGGAAAACCACAGAGAAGGATCATGAATGTTGTGAGTCATTTTCTTTTAAATACCCCATTACTAAAACAAATTACAACTGACTAATATTTCACTATTTATGCTGCTACTGCCTTTCTTCTGAAAAGCATAAGCAATATTTGCAAGCGACCAATTTTTTAGGCATTTTGTGTAACCTCTGTCTAGTCATTTGTGTAGGTGTGGGAGGGTTAATGAAGCACACACAGCATGTTTGTGGTTTGTTCAATGCTGCAAACTACAAACAGGAAATGCTGATCACAGTCTTGGCCTTGTGCTGCTTTTAAAAACCGTGGGTTTGGGCGGAAAATGTGATCACTGTGGTGTTTCTTAGAACATCAAAGCGAGGACGATACAGGAGAAAGTTGACATTCTCAATTTCACCTAAACCGCATTGGCTATGACATCTGTTTTCTTCTGTCTTTCTTCTTCTGCCAACTTCATGGGTGAGGGGAAAGATACCTGTTCTTTTAGCTGAGTGAATCAGAACCGCTGACCTCTTGATACATTTGCTTTAACATAGGGCTCAATATGATGTCTATGCCTGTTTTGAAGATACAGTATATGTCCCTAATTTCCCCCCCCCCCACAACTTTCAGTTTTACATATAACATAAAGACAGTTGAACATTCATGACATAATAACCCACCCACTCCCAGGCAGCATCCACAAATAGACATACATAAACAAGTACTCAAAGTAGATATGCATGAATATGTATATGCATTACTGTATATTAAGGTACATAAATACCCTCTCTTTTAATTTAGCAGTATCGGTGCAAGTAGTGATGCATGGGCGATCACATACTGTATCTATGAATGTGGGAAATTTGTAATTCATTTATTACTCCAAAAAGCCGTTTGGAGTAATATTTGGAGACAGATATCGGAGAGAGTGATTGTGACGGACACTACCAGAATATATGTCCCAAAGAAACTGGGGAATACTTGTACTTATATATATGTATATGTACTTAATTTGTATTTTGACCAAATACCTTTTCTGACACTTTTCCTTCAAATTTAGCCAATAATTACCTTCTAATGCAGTGAGTTATTGCGGTAAATATATTATAAATCAACATTGTGTAATAATATAGCTTCAATCTCTTTAGTCCATGGAAAATTGTGTGAATTACTCCAAAGAAAAATCTTCTTATTCACCCTGTTTTCTGCGTATTAAGCATACGATTCCACAGTCGTGACATTTCATGGCAGAGCAAAGGGCATAAACGAATCAAGTGTCTGCTTAGAGCCCCATGACCACCAGCTTTTTTATTATAATTTTACTGTTTGGGCATGATAATAACATTACCCAAGCCAAGGCATGGCACTGTTAAAAGCACAACAGGCTAGAGCAGTGGTTCCCAACCTTTTATCCTTGAAGCTCCTCTTGCTTGTGTCCAAGTCAAACCTGGCCCCCAAACCCGTGTCCACTCTCACACACACCGAAAGAATAAAGTGAATAATGTGAAGAGTTTATATGCAAATATAAACAGCAGCTGTAGGTTTTTGTTCCTTTTTTAACATTGTATATGTAAAAACTGTCCTGTAAATGATTTGGACTAGTATAGTATAGTCTTGACGATCACTCAATGCTGCTTTACACTACAGTTTTTGCCATTCTCACACAGTGCATCTTTCTATCACTCATCTTTCATACCCATTCACACACTGCCGGCACAGCTGTCGTCGTGAGTAACGTGGGACATGTCAACATGTAGACTAGTGGAGCCAGGACTCGAACCCACAACCTTCGTGCTTCCATACAATCAAAACCAAGGCAACTCTTGAGATATTGCCTTGTTTTCTTTGCTACCGTTACGTTTTTCTCACACAGGAACA
The DNA here is from genome assembly GCA_016785285.1 of Brachirus orientalis. Taxonomy (NCBI): domain Eukaryota; kingdom Metazoa; phylum Chordata; class Actinopteri; order Pleuronectiformes; family Soleidae; genus Brachirus; species Brachirus orientalis. Next base: position 110,837 of record JAFBJR010001838.1, read on the forward strand.
CAATCAGGTTTCACCACTAACCGATCTGATAAGGTTTGCTTTCACAGGAATAGTGACAGTAGTTCCGAGGTTATGGGTGTTGTTAATGTGCCTTGTAAACCACTGGAAGTGGTTACATACATTCACAACTCTCTACTCACCTTTGCACTGGTGAGAGGTGAATTTGTAGATATATAGCATAATACATATATACATACATAATTATATACTATTATACTTCTAGAAGTAAATATTGTACTTTTCTACTCCACCACCACTCTGACACTCAGTAGGTTGCTCCTCTGATTTTATACAAAACTCAAAATGAGAGAATAAATGCTGGATTATTGTAATTTAAAGAGACTGGGTGAATAATTAGACCAGCTCAGGTCAGACATTTGTGTAGAACTAAATCTCAGAGTTTATTCTCAGTCTGAATTTAATCCCAAAAGTTTTTTCATCATTCTCAGAATTCTGCCTCCTTCTTCTTTTTTTTTTTTAATTATTTTTATTTTTTTAGGGTCTCTGAAACCACTTCCTGACATAAAACATTAACCTATGTGCCAGCAGTTAGATTTCTATCAGCTTAGTCACTATAGTATGATATAGGATATATAGCGTATTCTATATTTTATTATCCACGGATCTAAAAAACTTTTAAATGTTGCTACAACTGTACTTTCTATGCTGGACAAAAGTGACAAAAGATAAGAAAACTAAGAAGATCGACACCATTCTTAACAGGATGTGATTATTTCCTTAAAAGGAAATTACACTGTGTGGTTCTGAGGTTTTGAGGCAGAATTATGATGCCAGACACAAAATGCATTTTATTACAACACTTCCAGACAGATTTAAAACTAATTCTGCTGAATTGTGAGAATGAATGATTTTTCAGTGAAACACAGTGAATAAATTTTTTTTTTAAAAAAGGCAGCACTTTGGGTTTTGCTTCAATTTCTCATAACTTGAAGCAGAAATATGTAATGTTCCATGCAAACAAAAAGATTAATAGTCTAAACTACATCCTTTTTCTTTGGCCAGTGTAAGTTTGTTTTTCCTTGACAGTTTCGGTGTGTGGATGTTGATGTGACTTTCAGTGTAATACGTTGTACTTGTTCTGACCGGGTCGCGAACCCGGGTCTTCTTGCTTCTTAACCACTAAACCTAATTATGGAACAATTCAGAAAAATGTTCCTCAAAGTAAATCTTTGAAGATCTACAGTGTATAATATCACCAAAAGATTCAGCGGATCAGGAGGAATCTCTGTGCACAAGGGACAAAGCCAAAAATTGGATGCTCGATGCTGGTGATCTTCAGTCCCTGAGGCAGCACTGCATTAAAATCAGACATGATTCTCTACTGGAAATCACTACATGGGCTCAGGAACACTTCCAGAAATCACTGTCTGTGAACACAGTTCACTGTGCAATCCATAAATGTAAGTTAAAGCTGCATCATGTAAAGAAGAAGCCATATGTGAACATGATCCAGAAACACTGCCGTCATTTTAAAGCTCATTTAAAATGGTCTGAGGCAAAATGGAAAAATGTGAAATTCTTTTTGGAAACCATGGACGCTGTGTCCTGCAGACTAAAGAGGAGAGGGACCATCCAGCTTGTTATCAGTGGATAGTTCAAAAGCCTGCATGTCTGATAGTATGGAGTTACATTAGTGTCTATGGTGTGGGCAGCTTACACAACTGAAAAGACACCATCAACGCTGAAAAGTACACAGAGGTTTTAGAGCAACATATGATCCATCTAGACAACGTCTCTTTCAGGGAAGACCCTTGTATATTTCAGCAAGACAATGTTAAAGCACATACTGCATCATCACAACAGCATGGCTTCACAGGAGAAGAGTCCAGGTGCTGAACTGACCCGTCTGCAGTCCAGACCTTTCACCAATAGAAAACATTTGGAGCATCATGAAATAAAAAATCCTGCAAAAAAGGCTCTAACAGGCTTTTTGAGGATTAAGACCGGATTTTAATTGGGGTTATAATTAGATTTAGGCATTTAGTTGTGATGGTTAAGGTTAGGTAAGGGACCAGGAAATGCATCATGATAATCAGTGTCCAGACAAAGAATACAAAACCAGCATGTGTGTGTGTGTGTGTGGTGTTTGTGCCTCTGATGTCATTAAGTGTGAAGTGAGAGTAAGTAGGAAGCTGAAAGGCTTCTGATAAAAGAAGGGTGAGACTCACACGCTCAGTCCACCTGCAGGCAGAGTGAGAGGTGAAGGCGAGAGATTTGACACCAAGATGGCTCATCACATCGAGACAATGAGCAACTTTGAATTGTCACAAACTCTGAAGAGGTGAGTTTGGGAATATCTACACAATACTGGTAGGTGTGCTTAAAAAAAAACATTGAAGTAGTAATGCTAATGTCTAAACAATACAGATGAAAACCTGAAAATGTGCTATTTCAGCTTAGATTTGATGCTTTACTTGGGCATTTTGTAATGTTATTGTTGATGCAGGTGGTCAGACTAAAGCCAGGTCTCACGGCGCTGTATGTACAGTTCACATATAAACAGAGCACATGAGAACCAGAGCCTGCACTAACTTGTTACATGTTGAATGAATGGTGACCGGAGTGTTGGAGTGTGTGTAAACTAGCATTACAGCAATACTCTGGCCCTAAATTTCACCCTTTTTAACTTATAATAATAATAATAATAATAATAATAATAAAAAACTACAAACAGCTTTGGGCAGAATTGTCCAAAGCCAGTATGATATGAAAATTTGAATATTTTTTTCTCTTTATTTGAATATTGCAGAGTTATCAAACAAATAATTGAGCCGGATCATTTAAGACTGGACAATACAATGTCAATATGGAGACAAAGACACTGCAGTTTTTGTGGCAAGGAGACAGAAGCATTTAGAGAAGCATTTCTACCACACCAGCAAGTGTATTATTCACGCCATGTTGAAAAGTACAGCTCGATTCACACAATCCAATGTAATATGGGGATTCAGTGTTCTAAAGGTGCCATTTCTAACAATGACAACTAAAGAAAGAGAAAAAATGATAATTCTATATATTTGATATGATATTGTGTGTGTATGTGTTTCAGTCCAGAGAAAACAGAGTGTGAATCCTGCTGCACTGACATGGAGGTAAGTTGAATTATCTTAACCTGAGAATGCCACGACCCATGAGCTCTAGTGTGACCTGTCAGCCAGCATGTCCATGTTACTGAAACTATATGGGACCTGTATGATTTGCCTGCTTAAGCTGTGCTCAGCCCACACCTACCAAGTAAAGATACTGTTCTCATTCGAAACACAAACCTGAGCCAGGGCTTTACCATTCCAAACTAATCCATGATGGAAACAACATTAGCTCCCATTTCGTACCCAGGTAGCCTGGAAATGGTGTGAAGTGGGCATGGGCTTACAGTGAGCAAACACATTTGGGGCCAACATTGGAGACCATGGACAAACCCGCTTGGGACCCATGTTGTCAGCCCGAATATCATCCTTATGGGGCCCACATGGATATACTGGCTGGGCAGTAAACGGTAAAGAAATTCCATAAACCATCGCTACATTTTCTCTCTGTTGGAAGAACATAATATAGTTTTATCAGAACATCTAGGGTGTCACTGAGTTGAATGATGAAAGTGGTGGTTAACACTGTATTTGTTCAAATAAAGGTTAAAGGTTTTGGTGAGCCACACCAAAAACCCTTAACCTCACCTCATCACTGTCAACCAGTAAAGTGTCCCTTCAACACCGATCCCTGACTAATTACAAGAGATATCATCGATTGGGAATGTGAGAGGGTCAGCAATTCCAGTGACACTTGTCCAGGGACGTGTTGATTTTTTGGTCTCATAAGCAGTGAGAGGGAGAAAGAAAATAAAAACGTTTACATCAGAAGGGGAAATGCAAAAAATCCCAGCACGGCTCTCACAAGAACAAAAATATTCTCAGATTCATTTAGTGTACTCAGTCAACACACATCAGTTAAATGTGTAGGAGCTTTACTTCTGTCTGTTGTGTTGAAGTCGATGTTCATTGTTGTTGCACAGGTACGAGGTCACACTATGTATGTTTCTGACACGGCCATCGGACACAGTCCACACCTGGCCTAACAAGTAAAGATGCAGAAATCGATTCCTCCGCAGTGCGACTTATCTGTAGACCTAAAACAAAACCAAACATTTACGGTAAATCGGATTGTCCAATTCCCTACTTATTACTCAGTCTAATTTCATATTCAGTCTTCAGTAAATTCCCTCTGGTTTCGATCTACCAAAGCATCTTTAGTCACATAGTCTGAAAGGTTGCTTTCCTTTCAAACCTCTTTTCTACCTCTTAATCATCTTATGAAATTACTGTTACTGTTAACATAAAAAAGAAGTGTTTAATTGCTTTACACATTTACATTTAATGATAATCTTATGTAAAAATATGACACATGTCAATAAAATGTAAAGTGATGTAACGTGAACATTTGTTTTTGGCCCGTGGCCCACCCATAGAATTCTTTTTTTTTCCCCCTCCCTCTGCTCAACAGACTGATCCAGATGATGTAATCAAATTTGATGTGAACCTTGAGCTGGTAGTTTCCCCAGACCTACACCACCTGCATCATGTGGTTGCCCTGATGCTGACGGGAATCAAGATGAAAAAGTCCCTAACGTGCAAAGGCCACAGGCTGAGTGAGGACGACCGCTACAGAATGATCGTGGACAACTTGATAGAGAGTAGGTATTGACAGGACAGGACATGATCTCACATCACTATACGTGACAAAGAGACATGTTAGTTAGTGTGGTGGAAACCTGTAACCACAGGAGTCAGTGCACATTCACACAGTGTAGAAAACAAAGGACTGTGAGGCAATTTTATTGGAGAAATAGAGTGAGGGAGATAAACAAACTGGGAAAATGGAATGCATGGGAACACTTTATGTAATATAGTTTTTCTACTATATTAGTTACACACACACACACATATATATATATAATATATATATATATATAATATATATATATATA